>CM042428.1:33941110-34021110 GCA_023631565.1 Gymnocephalus cernua | reverse complement strand
TGAAGAGGATTATTTTTGTTCTATCTCGGTCTTGACTGTCTCTCATTTGGACTCTGCCTTGACTTGGACTCGAACCGCTTTGGACTCGGTCTTGACTCGGTCTCGTCTAGTCCTGGTCTTAGCCTTGTCTTGGACTGACAAAGGTGGACTTGACTACAGCCCATGGGTTTAACTATTTAATTAAAGTTGTATATGTTATTGATTGTTACTTAAAACTGCTAATGAAGGGGAGATAGAAACCTATCAGCAACTATCAGACCCTGACGGGCAGTGAGAATAGATTAGGAGAGGTTTAAGGCATTTTATAGATATTTTAAGGCATGTTTGGCCCCTCAGCTGTTGGCACACAAATGCAGAAATGCAAAACATCGCAAACACACACACACCATCCAAACAGACAACCAATCTTTGATAGGCTGCAGTATGCATGGTGAGATGTTTCCAGCGGACTGCAGTGAACTCCCTCAGGAGCGTGGGAGAAATACACAGCCTCAGAGCCCGTAACTGTGTCAAGCACCTACTCCCACATACAGCCCGTGGTTTCTAATAAAACCCTGATTCCTCTGCTAAATCGATATTTCGTGGAGCTCTGACTACCAAACAGCACACAGAGCGGTGTGCTGCTGTGCACTGCAAGTAGCCATTCTCTTATCAAATAAACACATAAAGTTTGACATGATATGCATTACCAACACAGTGTTTCCAGTTTATAGAGATTTTGTTAAATATCTACACTTAATGTTAGGCCTATAATTAAATAGAAAAATGAAGAATAGCCAACGCTGCGTAGAAGTTCAACTAGGCAAAAAAAAAACGTTCCTATCACACAAAATGATTTAATTGGCAATTTAAGTTATTGTTGGACTGGATAGGTTTGCCAAAACGGCTGCGCACTTTTACACTAAAATGTCTTTCTCATATTATAACGGCTGCACACTGACCAACTGCTGCAAAATAAAATAAAAAAAAACAACACATGGATTATTTAGCAAACCCGCACTCTTACCTCTTGAGTCGGAGCCGTGCGCTCAGCGATCCATGCCTGCAACCTGTGTGCTGATGGGAAACGTTCCTTCTGCCTTGTGGAGCAGCCGAGCACATGCTCAGCAGCAACAGCAACAGCATCAGCTCCACCAGGGACCATGCACCGACAGCAACACAGCTCAGTGGGACGGACGGGAAGAGCTCAGACTCCTGCTGGATGCACAGTGGACCGTGCTGTCAGGATGACTTCAGCTGACTGACTGGAGGAGGAGGGCTCTAGTATCGAGGTCATTTAGATTAAATTGGCTTAAAACTCCGAATTTGTCTGTGATGTTGGTCTTGTCTTTGAGGAGGTACTTTAGAACTTTAAAGCCCCAGTCAGAACTTTTCCGTAATGGGGTGGATGAAAATTCACATTATTATATAGGCTATAGCCTTGGCCTGGGGGTCTTCAAAGTGTTTGAATCCAAGGACCTCTTAACGAGAGAGATGGATCAGGGACTCCCTACTACATATATTATGAAGTTGCATATTAAACTGGGCCTACAATAACGTGTAGGACGGTCTAAAGCCGTATTCATAGCCTATTTTTTTTGTGTGCAGAGAATACTAAGCAATTTGAATAATAATTGTTGGCATGATTTTGTAAATCATGTTTTAATGTTAAACATACATGTGGCACAATGAATCCTTGGGGATAACTGTCTGTTAGTGACTACCTTACAGTAAGCCTATCAATGTTTTTTTTTTCCACAAATAGGTTGATTTGTATTTGCTAATAATATGTTGGCTTAATGTTAAGACATTTTAATTTTGGAAAAATTAAATAATTTGGTGGCCCTCCTGCAGTAACTTTGATATTTGGCCAGGCTATATAAAAAACACATTAAACACTTTGTGGCTCCAAGGGGAGATGCGCAAATCTAACAAACTGCCTCAAGTGATGTCACTTGAGTCTGTGTCGGATGGGGCTGGGGACTACAAGTTTGAAAATGAAAAACACCTGGAGTAGAGTTAGAAAGAAGTGAACTTACCAGACCTCTTGAGCCCACTCCTCATCTGTGCTTGAGGCTACATTATCTGCTGCTATCACAAAGCATTCTGACTGAACAGTTGGTGCTGGTCTAGTGGCATTGTGGGTAATGTAGGCAGCAGGTTATGACAAGGAAGACGTATATAATAATAAAAACTGCATAAGCTGCACGAATTTGGATCCTTTTTTTAAAGTGTCCATCGTGAGCCTGACAATGTCATAGGAGTGTAATGGTAAAGCAGACGAGTAGGCTACTCTAAAGAAATCTACTTTTGTAATGTTTCTCCAATTTTCAACTGTCAATTCATTTGGGAGTGACAACAGGCTCCAACCTTGTGTTTATGTTTTTTTGGTGGTGTTGACCCTTTTGTTTACATTTGGATTAGATGTTATGTCTTCTAACATCACATAACTTACAGTACAGCTATCATTTTGAGGTCAAAATGTAAGGTTACCTAAGACAACAGCATGACCGGATATTTTCAGTTGGAGCATCTGCACACAGTGAAGGAACACTGAAGCACAACAAATGTAGATTACACCATTAGACCATACACCTCATGACTCATAAAACAGTCATACTCCAACTCTTGACCTACTTAATATATCATACACTTATCTTCTTCAGGGTATGTCAGACAGCCAATTTGGTTCAAAATCTGTCCACAGCTTTTTATTGCCACCTTCCACGATGAGATGGCAAAAGTGGCACTTCTGCCATGAGCTGAAGTCACCATCTCTCTTCTCTCTCAGCATAATGGTTTGCTTACATCCCCTCGCCCCCTGCAGCTGCTTGCTCTTCTTTCGTTCTCTTCCTCAGATTTTCTAAGGCAGAGGCAGGCTGCAGCTGACAGGGCAGTGCAGGCCAGGGGACAATTAGGGAAGCGTGGGAGAGACAGCTGGACTCGTTACCAATTACACTGACTTTGACCAGGAACCACAGTTCCACACACAAAGCCAGTAATGGGCTCACTCTGCACATATAAGTCCACTTGTAAACCTACTGTATAAGACTTATGGACTTTCATAAACAGGAAAATAAAAAAAGTTTTAGTTTTATTTATTCATCTCCATAGGAAAAAGTTACAATAGTGAGTAAAAGGGCTTTCTGAAGAATAACTTGTGGTATCAGCTTCAAAATAGGGCAACAGCATGTAACAAAGTGACTGTGAGACAGTTGCAATGTCTCTTAATGTTCGCAATCTGCACAGGAAACTGTGACATGAACATGTAGAAATCCCCAGTTTCATCTGTGACTATTTACATTGTGTCCCGAATCTAAGACCGGACAATGTATTTGCTCCACCATCGTCAGCTGTAGTCCATCATCAGTTGGATATCTTTCCAAGCAGCATGCTCTGCAGCTGCCTGATCCTGCCTTCCTGTGGCAGCGCCAGGCTCTTCTCTGCTCGCTCATCTTCCTCCAGCAGCTGCTCGATGTAGCAGGAGGAACCCAGCAGGATGTGGCCTGTGGCTTGCATGGAGAAGATGGTCCATCGCAGAGCCTCCCTGGAAGCACAGCAAGCGAGCGAGAGAGAGAGAGAGAGAGATATCATTGATAGCAAATTCCCATCTGCGAAGATGGCTTAACAGACACATGCACAAACAGCATTTGTTTAACTTGGAATACATATGTATGGGAATATTATCAGAAGAATGTACATGTCTTGAGTATTTATGATAAAATAAAATATACAAACATGAATGACCACATAAGCTGACAAGTGACTACCAGGAAATATACACAACCCGAGATGATCATTTCTCACATCAACTGAATCTCATAAAACTGACATCTAAGAAACAAACCTCTTACACTGCAATGTGAGCAGAAAAGCCCCATATTTGACAAGTCTGCAAAATGTAATCCTTTCTAACTGAAGCTCCGTGTCAAAGCCTAAAACCAGCAGATCTCAGCAGTGATGACATAACTCCCCCCAAAGTTTATCTTGGTACAATCTAGCCTTTGTTCTTCTGCAATCTGACATTTGAACTCAGCCACCCACACATATATACACAGTAAAATATGAATTTATACTTTACATGTTGGGGGCTCTGCACAGAATACTGTAACTGGTGTTAATATTTTAGAAAAGTAGCTGATATACAGTATAAAATGAACCAGAAAGAAATGGAATTGTTAGTGGGTGGTTGCACCGCAAAAGCGATGATCCACTTGGTATTTTATGGATTTAGCATGGCAATTTTCATCTCCAACTGGATTAAACTATTACCAGGGATCCACATAGTGCTTCTGTAAAGTCACCAGAGAAATGCTTTGACATGTAGACAAAACAGACATCAATTACATAATACTTTAACTTAAAAGCATAATAATGGAAGGTTTCAGATATTTGGCTTGGTTTCACTCACTTCAGCATGCTTTTGGCAGCATAACAGCGCAGGTCATATGACACAGAATAAACACCATACAGGGTTGCTTTCACATTCAGACAGCCAATGAAATCCTTGGGGTTGTTTTTGTATAGGTCAAAAGTCAGCTTGGCCACATCTTTCCGGTGCAGTGGCCTGCACTCAAAGAGCTGATCTCTGTAGTTCTGTAAGGGGAGACAGGAACGGAAACATAGGTCAGGTCAAAGTGGACATTGTGGACACTGTGCACATTGGGAAATTTTGGCACAACAAACTGGGCCAAATGACAGCACCCAGCTACACCAGCAGACAGTATGATTACAGACTGAAACAGCTCCAGCCAGTAATGATGGGAAAGGCAAATGACAAATGGGGCAATGTGTGGGTCACCAGAGTAAACATGTGGGGATGCAAATCACTGCATGCATCAATTCCTATGGAAATGAATTGCTTTTGGGTGAACATCAATCAAATTTAAATGATACCTCTGGGTCTGATTAATATTCAACCCCAGGCTTTGATTTGTCTCTAAAAATGATGATGGAAGAAACTAATCTCTGGTGGTCACCCTGTGTTCTGCCTTTGCACAATAACTGACATTTTACTTCACTATTCAGTTTGATGGACACAATATTTGCTGATTAAATTTCACTGAATAGTCAATGTATTATTATTCAGTCTACAGGCCCCTGTACCATCCATATTCATGGTTGCTACATTGACGAAACAGATATTTCCTTGTCTGTTCAGTCTCTACATCAATGATTCCCTGGCATAACAAAAGCTGAATAAAAGTATTCAATCAACATGTTGAGCGTCACACTGTGCAGCTGATCAACAGTGTCACCTAGTGGTTAATGTGAGAAGGGTCCAACCCTATCATACCAGATGTGGGGTCCAGCTCTGGCCCTTCTCCAGCACCACAAGGACAGTGTTTTCAGGTAGCGTCTCGAAGAACTCCTCTGTGTCCACTCCTGTGCCATCTTCATCCAGCACCAGGGCCATGATACACGGTACACTCAACGAGTCACTGACCTGACAGAGCAGGCACAGAGGGAAAACACAAGTGAATCACTTGGTAAATGAATGTGTCACAGGTCATGTGGGCACATTACTCTATTAGCAAACATTTCAGATATGGACCATAATACAAAAAGAGAGAGCATTATTACAGTCAGGTACCAAGTGTACAGCTCAGTCTTGTGAACTTTTACCAGCATGAACCTCACACAGGGTGCAGCAATGATACATGGATCACAGGCCAGTCTACCCCAGGTCATTTGAATCCTATATATCCTTTAAACACACCATTAAAAACACCATGATGCTTCCTCACTACTATGTCTTTAGTCTTAATGTTTTCAACTGTTTGATCATCATCATCCACCTCAACTACATCCCAATTCCTTCTCAGCCCTTTCAACACTTTACACCCCCTCCTTTACCTTGTTCATCAGGTCTTCTAGCGTTTCCGCCATGATGCCCTTCTTTACACTGTGGTCAGCATTTGTGACCCTGAAGGGCTTTGGCCGAGGAACTCGACCCGACAGGAGCTGCTGGGTCATGGAAGCACTGGCTGAGACGCTGGCTGTCACACACCTGAGAAAAGATAGTATAGACATTAAGTAAATTTCATAATGTTAAACCTCACCCACTATTAACTGGTGATTGTTGGCTATCCCATCCAACCCATGGAGCAGTTCTCTTACTTGGTGAGGGTAGATGGAGTCAGAAGGCTGAGGGTATTCATAGCATAATCCATCTGAGAGCAACTCAGCCTGCGATTAGAGGTAGCATCAGTTTAGCCATTAGACTTTAACAGCAAGGCAACACATTAACACTAGCAAAGGGTAACATTACTAACATCACAGAAGCAGCAAGTAGTAGCTTTGAGTCAATATTACAGCTTGAAAGTTTATACATTTAAACAATAAATTAAGGCAATCGATCTGGAGATAATTCTGGTGCTACATGCCCCTTTTTATGTCCTCCACGTCTACATCTGTCATAATTAACTTTAATCTGTAAACAAACCCTTTTCTTTAATAAACTACACACATTTCACAATAATGTCCCGATAAAAAGACACAAAGATCTACAACATATATAATCTTATTGTTATAGTAAGGCGACAAGCTGTTGTCCTGACCGTGTTTGAATATAATCCGTACAGTGGTCGTTGTGATCCTGAAGTGCTGCTCCTTACTCCACTTAACCTCTCTGAAATCATACACTCTTCTCTTGCACCACTTGGACACTGAACTTTGTGCTGATGACTGTTGAGCTTGTTGCATGTTTTATTGAGTAATTCTCCATTAACACTCCCACTGACCCTCCCTTGTGAAAGCCCTGGTTCAGCCCTTCAGTTTGTTATATAAAGAGACAGAGTTACATTAACTGAGCTTCTTAAAGGGCATCTATGAACAGTTTTCATTGGAACAACTTTGTACTGAAGAAATAGTCCCTACATGATGACAGTGCGGTCATATACCCAGATTAACCTGGACATTGTTATTGGAAATATAAAAACATTCAAATTTAACTTTTCAACCCTTTGAGTAGCAAAAACAAAATTATTTTTAACTCCACTGTATTTTATCATTATCATAACTGCGAAATAGCATTTGGGGCAAGTAAGAATATATGTGTAATTTGAGTGAATCAACCCTTTAAAGACAATACAAAGATGCGTGATAAGATGACCAGAAGTCTAAAATTTGTTTTATGGCTCTTGAGGAGGGCCGGTTTGTCACATTAAAGCTTGTGGTCAAAATGTTAGTTCCAACACAATTGTTGAATACATCTGATTTTAAAATTTCAAATACTTTCATGCTAGAATAAAAATAACACTTTTAACACAGATGACAAACAGGTGCACCGTACCCTTTGTCTCTGTCAGAGGTCAAGGAGAATATGTGACAGTAATGTAATTGTTGAAAAGCACAAATTGAAAATGTCCCAAATGAGATCATCGTTCAACAGTCACCACACGTCCTCTTACACATTGGTGTGTCGGCTTATGGAGACATTGAGTGTCCACACCTTGTGTTATCACATCATGTTACACAACTAAAGCTACAGTCTGAGATCTGTGAGGGGAATTGACTTTGATCATGCTACAATGAAATCACACTTGACCAGACGCATGCAATTAGGTTACTGTTGATCATGCTGAATTATTTATCAATGTAACCGTTGACTGAGTGAATCTTGATCCTGATTGTATGCTAAGGAGTTTCCTACCTGGACGTCTTCAGATGATTATCAACTCTAGCTGGTTAGACCTTTTGTCTTGGCTATATTTCACTCTCTCTCTCTCTCTCTGTGAGTCTAGTTTACACTCAGCTGAGCAGCACATCATTTACACTCAGCAGCCTCCTGCACACTTGTGGCATTAGAAATGGAAGTAAAACCTAATATCACATATGGAAAACAAACACTGAGTCCTGACAATATGATTAAGCATATTGTATGCTATTATCATCAATTCATGTTGTCATACTTATAAAATGGCGATTTCATACCTCTGAAGTGGAATTGGGGTTGTGTGCGAGTAACACATCATAGGCTACAACCAATTCGAGGAACATAGGATATATGTTCAGCATTAAGATAGAAACTCTACTTACACTATGGACAGACTGAGGTAGGCACAAACTAGAATTTAAAACCACTAAGAGGGACACCTTATTCAGAAAATAGGAGAAACTGGCCAGTTCGTCACAAATAGGCTACTGAATATCACCATAGCGTAATTAATGCTACATTTGTAGTAGACCTAATAGAAATGCATTGTTTCTATAAAATGTGTGCAGAACCTTGTTTAATATCTCATAAAACAAAATGTGATAAGCCCCCATTAAAAGACAACGTGACAAAATGTGGAACAACAGTAAGACATTCGGACTTACGTTTCCCGAGTGTTCCTGCTGTCAAATCCTCAACGCTAATTAACAACACCTGGATTAGATTGATAAACCCTAGTTTGCGCCATTTTGGATTATCTCTCTCTCTCTCTCTCTCTCTCTCTCTCTCTCTCTCTCTCTCTCTCTCTCTCTCTCTCTCTGTTTAATGCAAGCTCTCGCGCATTTTTACACAAGGCTTTCCAGTGAAGAAGTGGCCAAATTGAATATATTTGACGATGTGAGGAGCAGTCTTTTGCCAAACTGTGAGCTATTGGCCATAATTAAAGATATGTATATTGTAGTCTGGGTAGGAAAGAAACAACGAGGACGTCGTGTGGACAAACGACGAACTGCTTCAGTTTAGACTCCAGCAGGTCGGAAACACTTTCTCTCACTCAAGTCCAATGCGTTGTAAAAGTCCTGCATTCAAAAATGTACTTAAGTAGCCTAATTTACATAAGTTACAAACTACTTCCCATATCATGCTCATTCCAGTAACGTAGAGTTAAATGAAGATAACCGTGATGCGTAACTCAAAATTGTAAGAGGCTACTTAAGTGATTGGTGTTGGAAACAGCTTGGGTCCAAGTTTATTTCCTGTAATATTAGCAGATGAGGCAGAAATACACTTGTCGAGGCTAATCTGTGAAACAACTTTAAAGCCAAACTGAAAAGGCTAAATGAATTAGTGCAGTCATTATAAACAATGCAGTAGCCTCCAGTAAAAACTGTACTGTGATAACTGCTTTATTATGATGAGTGGACTTTAATTTATTTTTTATTTTTTAAACTACAGTATGTACACATGTATACCATTCACTAGACTACATGGCTATGGGGGGGTGGGGGGGGGGACAACGTTTTACTCTATTTTTAATAAATAGCATGATTTCAAGAAATGCTAGTTTCCTTTGTAGTTTATTCCCTGTGATAACTTCTGTAGAAGAAGCCTAAAAAAAAACCTTTAGGCTTCCTTAAATGGATTATTGTTACAATATTCAAATGGTAACATAAACAACCATGTGCTCATTGATAATGGGTCACCAATCAAAAGCTAATGTCTGAATAATGTCTGGATAATTTGTATATTTGCAAGGGTTGGAGAGTTTCTGTGATGCCCAGTAGTGACTTCATAGTGGCTTTACTGCTTACAGTACAGCTGCATCATATTATAAACATTTCTTGTAATATTTGCATTTGTGTTGGCTTTAACTATTATAGAATTGAAGCTACCACAGCTTGAAGTAATACAAGAAATAATTCAAGGTCATGACCAGTGAAATCAGATGAGCAGTTTATTTCACTCTGTTGCTTCACATTTCATGCTCACTGCAGTAGCACAGATGAATCATGCCACAGATATTAGTCTAATGTAGAGCAGATAATGCATCAGACTTAAAATAGCTGCGACTTGTTTGCCAAATTTATCAAGTATCAGTGAACAAAGGTCTATAGAACGGGTCTGTTCTTCTTTCAGAGGTCAATATCCTGCCCACGTCTTTGTCCTGTTATCACACATCAGACCCTTCTGTGGGTGACGCAAGCTCATTTGGCTCAGATGCATTCATTTGTTTTTTATGGGTTGCTGATGCTTGTAATTATATTAAGCATGCCTGATATCAATGCAGAATGAAATGAATTAGACTTGAGAAAAATATGATTATCATATTGGATTTAATTGAACAACCTTTTCTTTGAATTCAAGATTACACATGCAAACACGAGACAGATTTCAGAACCTGATCACAGTTTCTGAGGTGAATAATCTTTGAGACAAAAGACCAGCTTCATCTTACTTTGTTTCTGTTTCAAGAGTCAGTCAATGGAGTGGTTTGGGTCTAGAACGAGGTAATATAATCATATAATACAAGTATAAAAGTAAAGCAGATCTAAGCTCTAAAGGACAGATACTGACCGTAATTACTGTTTACCTGAACTAACATTGTTTCTAACCAGGTGCCGGAATGTAAGAAGTTAACTCCTCTGTGAGGTGAGATTTCATCCATCGAGCCCCTGACAGGAGCCCCGCTTCTTATTTCCTCTTGCCTATTCGTGCCATCAATTCTGCATTGGCTGCTGCCTTGGTTCTCATGTCCTGGTTCTTGGCCAGGTCTATGAGGACACTGAGGATGCTGGTGGGAACATCAAGGGAGAGGGCGAAGCGGGACCCCTGCGGGGCTCTTTTTGGCACCCGGGAGGCTGGGCGCGGGGCTCGTTCACGTCGGAGCACAGTGTGATGTTCTGATCGGAGCAATGAATTCAACACACCACTGCGGTTTAGGATGTCCACAGCCAACACCTCCCTCTGTGTGTCTTCGTCAAGTTTAGCAAGAGTTGGACTGCTCCTCTGGCTCTGGACACACCAAGGCAGCAGCAGAGCCAGGCAGAAACACACACGCACACTTCTCATGGTCAGGACTCTGCAGGGAGAGACGAACAACAGATCAGCCAGTGGCTCAAAATTGCCCAACTGTGACACTGTAAGGCTTCTCTCGGTGATGGCATGCATCAGGAATTTTCTTCTTTGCAATAATCAGAACAAAAATCACATCTGAAAATAATCATTCTATACTGATTTCATATGCAAATCCCTCTTCAGTTTTAAAGTGAGGCTCGTGATGACAAACTGAAGGCTTTTAGATGGGAATATGGAATATAATGCAATGCAACAGCAGAATGAAATGACTCATTTTGTAAATGTAATATATAGGATTATTTACATTTTAGTAGTCCATGCCAATGCACAAAAGGAGATAAATGATCTACCCACTGTGCAGTAATTGATAGATTTGAAATAAAGCCTAAAAAAAGACATACAAGCATGTTGAAAAACTACTTGTTTTACTGGTTATACAGTTTTCTGCAGAGAATTTTAGATTCTCCAATATTTTGTCCACTTGTTCTATAATGAATCCAGTATTTCGTCCAACTTTCTAATAAATCGTGCAATATGTTCTGACATGTACAGATAAACCTGGGTAAGCATTATCAAGTGTCATAATCTCAATCAATACTTACTCAGTGTTACTGCTGTCAAAAGTTGGTAACTTGACAAAAAGGCACTTCTCTCTTTCCTGTGGTCTAAAGCAGGGCTTTGGTAATGATCTCTTGTCTTTGACCCTCAGATATCCTATAATACTGTATCTTCTGTCTCCCTTCTTCTTCTAGAGCTACTGGAGGATCGACCTGTGTGGCACACAGTCGGATGTTCAACTGGACTTCTGCCTGCTTGTCCACGACTTCGTCTTCATCCACGTCGGTCTTCGCCCTGACACTGCTGCAACCTCTTTCTGTTTATCTTTTACGTCTCTACACCCCATCACCCTCCCCTCCTTCCATCTCATTTCCTTTACACGCATTGCTCTCTTTCTCTTTCTAATAATAACACGATGGTAATCACAATAGTTTGCCTAGAATGAATTGGATTGTTGCCCCAGTCTGCAGTCAAAGCACAACTAACAACCCACCATCACCGTTCAAAAGTTAAGTACCAATACGCTGCAAAAAAACAGTCCCTTTCTTATCATGGTGTTATGAGTTCCTGTGTTGTCAATCATCCATGTAGACTGGGTGACCATAGTCTCATCATTATAATGGGGGGGGGATATTAAATGTAAAAGACAGTAATAGGACAAACAACATTGTCACTGAAAAGTCCAATTTTCATGCAATTACAGATTGTCGTGTTCATCTTTGTAGTTTATATTGTTTGTGTGTGTAATTTCTAATGTCTTGTTTCAAGACTGATTTGAGTGAAAGTGTTCACTAATTTTCATAAACATTCATGAAAGTGAATGGCAGTTACCAAGATCCATCATTAACAAGGCACAACACATTCTGTGCAGATGACACCTAATACCTTGCAGTAACTGGACTGTTTCTGTAACCACCAGACATCCCTGCTTGTCCAGGATCATCCAAATTATACTGGCCTCCTTTCTCCTTAAATATAGGATCAAGACTCCACAATACAAAAAAACATTGTTCTTGAAAGAGTAAAAATATCACTCAAATAAATAGGTTTCTCATCTCTAAAACAATTCTCAATATACAGAGGGATCTACCAAAGGCCTCAAATTGGCTAGTTTAACTGTATCATGACCTCGATGAGGCAAAGGGTTAGAGTGAGATACTATAAGGCCATATGAATATGTATACTTGTTTGTATGTTTAAATAAATAGAACAATTTATCATTAACTAGTCACACTACAGAGCTCCAGAACCTAAAACAGTGTACGTCACACACTCCAAAAAAAAGTAGTTCTACATGAAAGAGCAGGCTCAAATTCTGTCACAATACTGTGATTGTGTGATGATTAAACTCTACAGGGAATTTTCTTCTGGACATTCTGCTAAATGTTATGTCATCATTTAAGGTTTAGAGAGGCGATTGCATATCTGGAAATGGGGATTTGGATGTGTTACATAACAATTGAAGTAGAATAAAAGGAATTGCAAATTTGCTCATTGGGTTCCAATTTTGAAATGATAGGCTTAATCAAGGATCAAATAATCAGCATCACCTTTTTACTGATGTCAACTCAGATTGGATTTTGTGTAATGACAGCCACCATAGCTATGTGCATGTGTCTCCTTGAAATGTTTGCCAGGTATGACATGGCAAATTTCAATGAAAATGCTGGACACTGTGCATTATTGCTACTTAAAGGAACATAATGTTTTAGTACACACATCTCTCTATTTAAAGACCACAGAGGCGGAGAGGAGGGGAGTGTTGGGAGTAATCATAGAGAAAGCCCTCTGGAGAAAAGCGAGGAGGAAGTGGCTGTCAGGCCCAGGAGGAAGACCAACAAGACAAAGCCCACCTTATTTACTGATTCACCTCCAGTCCAGCCCATCAAGGGACTTATCTTCATCTAACTAATGATATGAATATTACAAGTGCAGCCTGATTATGATAGGTGGGCCCTTGGGGGGCCATATAGGATTATGAGCCGTCTCAGTTACCCTCAGATACACAAACATGGGTCACACAAATGTGATTAAGTAGCAAACAGAGATGTCCTGGGTTGTTTACCCATAGCATTATTGTCTCAGATACTGCGTGACGCGGAACTAAGCATGCATCTGAGATGATGTAATTTCTATGAATCAAGATCCAACATACTGTATATATCACAGCAGGTCCTGGTTTATCATACAAGTAGCCTACTGACATAGGTTCTGTATCTGATAAACTCAATGTATGAAAGTCTCATCACAATTACTTTGATTAGTAACAATCTGCAGTTACAATATGGTTCAATTCTAAATTAAGGAACAAACAAAACAGTCATATGACAGCAATTTGTAGTAGTAAGAACAGAATACAAGTGACAATAGTAAATGCTAAGACATAGCACAGTAGCAAAATGCAAGTAGGCGACCAAGAAGTTGCCTACAACCTAAAATTACAACTCAAACTATAACTACTGTATACTATATACAGTAACTATAATATATATCTGAATAAACATATATAATCAGAGGACAGAACACAGGGACAATAAAAAGAGGACTAGTCTGCTTTTAGGAGAAATATTGGGAAGTAGAGTTAACAGCTGTGTTAAATAATGTTATCTATTGTTTTTTTCTAGAAAACTAAAGACTGCTAGTGACACTGAAATTCTTTGATGTATGGTTTCGTGCCTGGCAATAATCGTAGAATTTGGAGGCAGCGTAGTGTCCTAAATGTGTCAGTGCTTTTAACATGCAGGAGCCTACAAAGACCAGGCACATTTTCCACATGGCCTACTTATTTTACAAATCTACTTTTTAAGACGTGTTGTGTAATATGATTATGCATCACAATATAGAACACCTACAGAATGAATCAGTGAGAAGCAACTAAACCTAAAATAATTGAAGTTATCATTATGCGGACATGCTGCATCTTAAGGTTTCTTTCAGTTGTGCCGTTCCCAAATTGAGCAATAACTAAAAAGCTAACATTACAGTTGACCATGACACAAAAAATGGTGTGCTATAAGTGTATGAAGCTCTTAAAATGTAATTTAATAAAAGAAACTTTGAAAAGCAACACATACTACAGTAAAAATTAATGAGACAAACCACACTGGGCCAATGTTTTACAGTATTTTTATTTTGTTGGAATGAGAGCTTCTGTTATGTACAATAGAGGACAGAAACAAATGTTACAGAAATTATAAATATACTCTTGCTCCAAACAGGTTGTATTTAGTACCGGCTGTACTGTGTCCATTGGATGATTATTTTCTATTCAACTCTGCCCTCTCTTCCCTCCCCTCTGCAAGCCTGTAGCAGGTAATGAGGACCCGTACAGTACAATCAAGAGGTAACCGATGTGTAATTTCAATACTCATAATGTGGAGACTGGCTGCCCCCCTCATGGCTAACTAAGAGTGATCAGTGAGCGGGATGGGAGAGGGAGGCAGAGAGAAGAGAGAAGGATGTGCTGCGTAGCCAACAAGTGAACAATCCCTGAGGTGTTCACTCTTGTAGCGTTGGCAGGAGGAAAGCAGGATAAGGTTGAGGAAGAAGATAACGAGCAGACGTGGGACACATGGAGCAACTCAACAATGTGTCTTAAAACCTCAGCCAGTACATGGCACTGCGCAATCTGTTGTAGTCGGGTAGCTGCTCGCAAGGGCCTGGTGGAGAGAGGCAGGAGTGACAGATTAGAGAAAGATACTACAGCATTGGCCCTGATCTTGCTGCAAAATACTAAAACCACAAAGAACTTACCGACAGCTGCCACAGCAGGACACTTATCGTAGATATATTTGGAGCAGATGTCACGCACCATCTTGGGGGTCACGGCCTGAAAGATGTGGAGGAAAGTCAGAACTCTTTATCCTGGAGACAGACTAAAAGACAATTTTGAAAAGGTGCTGCTTCACGCAATACATTTTTTTCTCTCTCAAATTGTACAAACGGTCCAGGTCAGAACTGTAGTTAAGAGTGCCAACTCACATCGATCCGAGCATCCCACTCTGCCAGAGGAATACGCCGCCCGTAGTTCAGGATGTGTCGTCCGATGTCGTCACAAAGTGGTGTTGTTCCTAAAAGACAAACAGGTGTTGACTTACAATTCGGAGTTTGTATGTGTGTTTGTGTAAATGCATGACAGAAATGATACGTACCATTGAGCTGTCCAACCAGGCTGGCCTTCAGAGCGTTCTTGCCTCTGGCTACATCACTCTCTGTCACTGTGGTACACAGGTTCATCCTGCGAGGAATAGAAAGTGGAGGAAATAAGATGAAATATGCACATTGTCCTATAATTAAAAGTGGCATACCATTACAGTTATGGTGTTCTGTGAGTGCGTGTCTCTCTGTCCCAGAGTCATTACTGACCAGGCATTCTGGGACCAGTGCATCATGTCTTCGATTTGGTGCTTATCACATACAAAGTAAATGCCCAGCAGGCCGGTGTCGCTATAGGAGGAGTGGAAGGCCTGGAAGCTGTGACACAGGTTCTCCTCCACTGCCAGGCGAGCCAGGCGGCTGCTCAGATTCTGCAGGTGAGAGGAAGGAATGGCCGTTGATATTCGACTGTTCACAATCAAAACTAGATTACCATCATACCAGCATCAGGAAGTAGGTTGAAATATTCATGGTGTTAGGTTGACCCACTCTTAGTGCTGGGCGGTATGACCAAAAATTCATATCACGTTTTTTTTCAAAATTATGCCGGTTTTCCGGTTTTTGACGGTTTTTTTTTTTTCATGCATATTCAGATGTTCAATGCATTTTCTACTCGTTGAGAGAGGAATTACTGCAGTAAATTGACTTAATTGACTCATTACTCACCACTGTATTAAGCGGGACCATGTCTTTAGCTAGGTGGTTGGTGATGGAGTTTGTAATCTCGATCCACCGTTTGCTTTTTCTGTCCCTCTAGCAAACGCGTCTTTAAGTGACATTTGGCTCGACTTTTCTTTTGCTTTCCCCGTGTTACCTGCTGATGTGGAGGGCGCTGAGCCTGCTGACTTTAATTTCATACATTCTTGATATTCCAAGACGTGTTTGCAGCTGAGGTGGTGGAGCAAATTGCTCGTGTTGCCGCCTTTCGCAACTATTTTAGCCCGACAGCACTTGCATAAAACGGTTGTTTGGTCAACGTCGGATTTTTGGAAACCAAAAAACCTCCAAACAGACCCGACGGCACCTTTTTTTGACACAAGTTCGTCTGTGTCATTTTCTACTACTTCTGCACAATTCTGCAGCATCCATCTTCCGTGTGACGTCCCTCTGGTGCACTGCTGTTTACCGTCGCTGCTTAGAAGTGCAGCATTTTAAAGGGTCCGTCTAAAACAGTGTCGCGCGGCATAACGTTTGTTCCGGATGTTGTGTTATTAAACACACCGGTATGGCGGTATATTAAAAATGAACATCGTGACGAAAATATACACCGGTTTTCGGTATGAACCGGTATACCGCCCAGCACTACCCACTCTTAAGTATATGATAGTTATAGCAGTACAGTGTTAAAGAAGTACAACTGAAAAATATGATAGGAATATGAAAGACTTTTATAGTTCTGTATATTCCCATCTTCTGGATTTAAAGCTGATATCCATAACATTTCCTTACCCTCCAACTACAGCAAAGATGGAACAGGTGTAGCGCAAGTCCAACATCTTCCGCCCCACAAACGTGCTTATTAGTGTCTTACCATAATCCAGCGTCAACTTATCTCCCGCTCCAATTTTGCTCGGGTATTGCTTGCACTATGAGTTCAAAGCATTTCCAAGCCCAACCCAGAATGTATCTGTGTGTTGTGCCACCCACACTATTTTTTGTCAGAAATCAGACAGGGTTAATGAAGTGAATGAAGAAGTAATGAAGTAATGAAAGTCGCACATCTCGAGGAGCGGCAAAGCGTGCATTTGAAAATCTCACTGCACACAATTGGATAACACTAAGACCAATCACAACAATACATAGGGAGAAATATCCAGAGCCCCATACACTTAGCTACCAGCGGACCTAACCGGTAGATTAAACTGTTATCTATTTAGCTTGCCTCCGGCTCGCCTATATCAGATACACCAATGTGATTGGTGCAGATCAGATACAAGGGTATAGTTAATGAGCGTAACTGAGCAAATTCAAATTGTGCTCTTGTGAGAACTCTGGATTTCCAGGGTAATTCTATTCACCAATTTTTTAGCAGTTGCTATGTTTTTCAGATATTGTTCCTCTCGACAAGTTCAGAGGCAGGGGTGAGACCCCTGACCCAGAGACTCAGAGAGGATCATAGTCTACCCCTCAATAATGGCCACTCAAGACATTAACAACCTCAAGTGGGCAAAGCTTAAAGGGGACACTGCTCAATTAGTTACAGCTTCCAGTTTCATCGTTGACTTTTATTAATTGCATAAACTAAAACTAAAACATATTTCCCCAACCTTTCCACCGCCATAGGTGAGGTCATAGCTGCCGATGATGGAGTTGGCCACCATGAGTGGCACAATGTCTGGGCTGGCAGCGCTGGCCCCCTCCACAGCCACGGCAATGTGTGCCAGTGGCAAAGCATCATCACGCATACGGATCTGAGGAGAGGCATCGAAGGAAAAGATCAACAAAACAATTAACCATGACTGTGACAAAAATATCCCCACCCATGATCTATGCTCTGTCACAGGCCAGAATCACAGCTAATGCACCAAACACAGCAATCTTAAATAGAAGTTAGTTAACTTGAAATCAGTCTGCAACTGATGCATTACTCTGCAAGAGAAGGTCACTTTCAGTGATTTCTCCAACTTGTGTTGATTATGTATTGAAGAAAAAAAAAAAAAAAAAACTAATGGTCATGTAAAATAGCAGTGTAATCAGAGATCATGTAATACACCTCACAAAACAATGAAGAAAAAAAATAGCCTACTACTGCAAAATATTCAGCATCTCTCACCTCACTGCCTGTAAATCGGCAGGGTGACAACACGGGGACAGCATCTCCCTCATACTCAAAAGACACTCCGCTGAAGTGAGATTTAGCCAAACCGACCAGCTCCTCGTGGTTCACACCTGTTAAAGAAGCACATCAAATAAACGCAAAGTCATTCCAGGAAAATTGAAAATTCACAGCTACCAGGGTGCCTCCTCACAGTTTGTGTTAGGACGAAGAGGACCTACCTCCAGCAGCAGACAGCACCATGCGAGGGGCTCTGTAGTGGCTGTTGATGTAATCCACTAGGTCCTGGCGGGTCAGAGTCCTGGGACAATTGAATATGGTAACTTACACAATGGTGCAGAATTGAATACAATATTGAATAGACATAGTGTTTAAGTTACATTATGGCAAATTGTTGTGCAACTTTTTTTTTTTTTTTTTAAAGCAGTGTGCCTTTGATGGAAGCATTTCTAAGATTCTGACGCGTGTGTGTGTGTGTGTGTGTGTGTGTGTGTGTGTTTTCGGCTGAATGGCAAAAAAAAACGATATATCTTGTAATTTCTTTATAAAGTAGGCTAAATGTTCAGTTAGTCAAAGCGAAGTGAGGTGTCACAAGCACTTTTATTAAAACAGACGGTCATCCAAATAATTTTTTTTATTTAAAATACCCTATGTTAAATGTTAAATAAAAAAGCCCTATCTCTAAGAAAGCTCCTTCAGTTGTTTTCAACAATAATAGACTGATTAAGAGAGAGAGAGAGAGAGAGAGAGATGCTCACAGACAAGAGAGGGAGCGTGCAATGGACTGAAGTGTATGATACAAAAATTTTCTTTGACCATAAAGCCGATTGTTAAAGTACAGTTACCTGGTTTATCAGTGAAGTGTCTGAACTACACTGCAGACTGGATTCTCTACTCACAGAGTGACGGCTGACTCATTAGGGTTAGGGGAACGAACAGGTCCGGTTTAAATACGCAGTTACAGGCATTATATACTGTACGTCTTGTGTATGTAATGTCTGTATCGTCACTGCGCTGCATTTTTATAAACTATGATAACGTGTCCATGGGTCACATTTCTTGCCCAGGTCCAGCAGGTGCCATCTCACACGCTATTACTCATAGAACTGAAGTTAGTTACATCCACTAACAACTGTTTTTCCTCTGTGTTGTTTTTTGCCATGGCGACCGCCACAACAAAAAGTTACCAGTGAAAACACTGGTACAAATACAGGCATTCCTCTGATGCTTAACAAAATATACAGCTGTGCTAATAACATACTGTAACTGTAGACAAATGACAGCAGTGTGCACTGGTGCTGTTGCAGGAGAGCCGTGTGAGTGAGTGGGGGCGGGGCTGCGCAAAGAGTGAGAGAAGAGATGCAAAGACAGGCACGGCTTTACAGAAGAAATGGGTCATGTAACGCAACATTAAACTATACCAATATAAATGGTATCGTCTAATCACATATGTCCCATATCGCCCAGCCCTAGTGTGCGTGTGTGTGATTATGCAAATATGCAGTTCCTCTTGCCTGGCATTGCTGGAGGGTCCCAGCACACTTTGTCCTAGAGCAGTGCCCTGGAAGGCTGTGGCATGCAGCAGGTCAAGGCAAACTTCCTGCAGGTTACCCTCGACTTCCTCTAGCTCACGCAGCACCACGCCCCTCTGCTGCTCGATCTCTGCCTCGTTCAGCGAGCAGCTCTGCACCACCTCTGACAGCAGCTCCACGGCTGTGAAAACACAGAAGAAAATTGATTGTTCACAACTTAAAAGGGGGTATGCATACGTTGTGCTCAGAAAAAAGATCTCAGTTACTGCCCCATACAGTATAGGCCCCAGTAATTGGGATTCTCCATCAGAAATGTGAATTAGTTAATTAATCTTGGTCTTACAAACAAGAACACTTTATATTTTTAAAATGTCTCTGAAATCAAATCACTTTACAATTTAGGGGATGATCCATTTATTCCACTGCTAGTAAGCAGGTCATCTCACCTTTGGGCAGGTCTTTTGCAAGCGTTTTCATGTAGTATGCAGTGTGCTCTCGGGAGGTATAGGCGCTGAGGTGAGCACCCATTGACTCCACCTGCTGCTCCAGGGCTGTCTGAGGGTGCTTCTTGGTTCCCTAGGAGGCAAGAACAAAAGGTGAATGAAAAGATCTGTGTAAAGGCACTGTTTGGCTATCAGGTAGATCTCAAGTGCATTAAGCTTTCACGATACAAGGTTCCATCTGAGACTTACCTACAATGTGGACTTTTTAACCTCTAGTAGCACTATGGAGCAGTTTTTCATGCATGTGATGCAATACACAGCCCTGCCAATGGTTTTATACTGTTTAACTGATCTACAGGTGATGGTTATGCGCCAACAAAAGGCAGGAAAAAAGAAGCCTGCTAACTAGTAAACATGGCTGTTACCAATGCAGATTTAAAACATTTGAGGAAAATCAGCTTTGCAAATGTATAATGAGGAAGGAAATGCTTTCAACAGAGTCCAGATCATAGACCTCGAGGATATGATCAATGTATTATGGTGCAGCTCAGTGGGAGTCTTTACTGCGTTCTGCTGTCATTTATGGTCATACTAGTATCTCTCCTCTTCTCTGCTGCCACTGAGGACGGGGCTTAACCCCTCTACTCACACACACACAAAGCGCAGCAGAGGAGAGACAGGTGAAATAAAGATAACGTTACTTGAGTTGACGACAACTTGTTACGTTACTGCAAGTGCAATAAAGGACTCCCAACAGGAGTAATTTATCTGTGTAAAACCAAAGATGGACAGACTGACCACAAATGTCTGAAATTCAGACCAAATGCACCTAACCTGAATTTACGATGCTAGCTCTGCTGCTAATGGGAGGAAAGCCAGTTCTGGCCATAGCAGCTCTCCTGCTGATACAGCTGCACCCCCCCCGACAAGCACAGGAGGACAGGCTTCGATCCATCTTGGCTGTCAGAGAGGAAATACTCCTAGCTCTACAAGACCGAAATCTTGGTAAGGTTAGGTGCAAAAGTAAATAAAAATGATCACTGGGAAATAAAACATGAGATGACTTGTTGTGTAAGATTGCAATATTTAATATTTTGGGGGGCCCATCTGCCCTCCAAAAGCAGTCGACCTAGGGGAAACACTGTAATGTCTACCTTGAAAGCCATGTGCTCCAGGAAGAAGCCTGCTCCGTTGTTCTTCTCACTCTCATAGCGACTGCCAGCACTGATCCACAGTCCAACCTATGACAGGGAAAAGATATGTGAAGAATCAATGAAATGTAAATCTACAACACATGACAGTGAAATTGTTGAGTCTATACAGTGCTAGTCTGGAGCAACAGAAGTCCATTGCCAGGATAAAGCCTGACATCCGGAGCGTTTTTTCCTCCTATCCTAGAATGTAAGTGTGGTGTAGTAACTAAAACAACCTACAGTCCATGGTTGTAAATAGGCCTCCTACAACTGTGTTCTTACAGTGCATGTGGCATGTCCAGTCTCCTCAGATGCGACCTTCAAACCATTGTCCAGGGTAGTGAGGCGAGTTTCAGGGGCTCCCAACAGGCTCTGGGCATAGCTGACTGAGGCCTGTCCACGCCTCAGAGACAGCAGGATGGGCTGAAGGGGTAGAAACAACAAGAGGCAACACAAATCATTAAAAATGTTTACATAACATGAATTTCTGCACACATTAAAACACATTGGAAACCACATTGATATATGTCAGACTGTACTGAAAGCCTTAAACTGGCTCTTATCGATCTGTTGACATACAAAGCAAGAGTAGAAATATAAACTTAAGGCTGGCAGTTGACATTGACACCACTGCCCCCTTTCTGCCATCTGCCAATGACTAAAAATAGACAAAACCACAATATCAGTAGGCCATCAGTTCTATTCAGATGTGATACATGTAAGATTGTCTAGTTTAACATCAATCACATTGTACAATGATGAGATGTCATATAGCTAGGCTAACTATTTATTTGTAACCAGTATCTTTAATATTTAGCATGATTGATTTCTGACAACAATCTAAGATGACATTGACTGTTTATCACACAACACATACATTTATAAAAGAACACCTTGTGCAATGCAATAGGACTATTATTGCTAAAATCTGGAAACACAGCCAAAGCTAACGTTACCGAAAACACTGTTTCACAAAAAAGCTAAAAGCAGTGTACATTTTTTGCAGTTGTTACGTTATCGTTTGACATGGTATAAAAGTCACGTTACTTTTTCAACAATCAAACATTTTGACGATCAACAAAAGTACGTGATTGCCACTGTCAGCATCTACCTTTCTAAAGTCACTATGCTAACGCTGCTAGCCATAAAGCTAACGTTAGCTGCGGTATGAGGACAGCTGAGGACACGTAACAATCAGTACTGTTACAGCTGCTGTGCTGACCTTGTTAAACGACCGAACGACGATTAACACTGAACAACATGTATATAAAGTGGACGTTACGCATCAAGTTGTTGTTTACAAGACGTACTGCCTTATTTGACAGTTGACCTTGCATTCACTGCTAGCTAACTAATGCTAACCGTGTAGCTAACCCCTTCCTGTTTCAGTAGTGCGGACAGCTCAGCTAACTAGCTAGCTAGCTAACAGTTAGCCTGTTAATTTAGCAGGCGGTCCAACCTTTTCGATTACTTTCAGCGTTACGCCAAAACAAGCACAGTACCGGTTTCCCGCTTAGACATTTCATATTGCAAAAAGCGTGTCTGCTTAACCTTTAATTTTGTACTTACACTGCGGGTTTTGGCGAGGGCTCGACCCACGGTGCTCCCAACTCGGCACACGGACGCCGCCATTTCTCAGTACGGTGACAGAAGTCTCGGCTGTCGGCTGGTGGTCGTGTATCGCTTCTTCTTCGCCGTTATATAAAATGTGCATAACGTCTTCAATTGGGTATTATCGCCACCAACTGTTCATTGTGTGTTGTTGAGGGTCACTTCGCTAGTTCAGTGTTGTTAGGTTTGCTCCTTGCCATCACTTTTGTTTTTCTTCCGTTTAGTTGGGTTAGGCTACTTATGTAGGTGGTTGGCATTGTAATTTCACTAATTTAACTTCCGTACTGTGATCTACGGCAACTAACATCTTTTCTTATATGTCTACTATAGAGAACAATGCCTTTTCCCTTAAGTGATGGGATAACAGCCTACTTTATTTTTCCAAATGAAAATTCAAATACCCTGGTGACTTTCCCTATAGTGAAAACAATTTCAATGTAGGCCCACATAGGCCTACTGACAGCTGCTTCAGAAAAAAAGATCTTTCTTTTTTGAGTGCAGATGGTTAAAAGTAGGCATAGGCAAGAGTAACTGCTGTATCAAATTTTATATAGGCTTTATTTTTCCTTATTCTTGTTAGCTCAAGTTGTCAAATAAGGAGTTTAGCATTATGGGTGACTTAAGCAATTTTCTGTAATGAAGAGTTGGTCCACCAAATTACTCCACCACTGTACACTGGAAGAGAAGGGAATTTTGTTTCTGATCCTCACAACATTGAAAATAGCCTTTAAGGAATTCTTGATTTCTTGATTCTTGTTTCCTCGTTACTCTGGATAATCCACACATGTAATGAAAATACGTTCTATAAAAGAAATGTCCCCTGTACAAATTCTTGACAAGCTGTTACCTGGAATGTCCTAAATAAAAAAACAGGGGCCCTCTTGTGTGAGTCACATTGTTGAAACTAAAGTAGTAAGTGAAAACAAGACATAGCAATCTATTACAATCAGACTTTATTATGACATAGGCCAAAAAAAAAAACCTGCAAAAAGAAAGTTCAAGCTGAACGATGATGGATGTGGTATGCGGATGATTTGGTTAACAAACCTTCTTTGATAGTCTTTTAGGCACTCAAGGTGCTGGTGGTTGCTTGTCTGGACTGTTTTGGAACATTAATCTCCAAAGACAAAGAAGGGCCTTGGTGCTTCTTTGTGGTACAGGGTTGGTCTTTCTCTGAGCAGACTTTTGATACTTCTGGTCTCCTCTTCCACAAAAGTACAGAGTGAGACTGGTCACTAATAGGCAGGTGGATGGACTTCACAGTCATTGGCAGGTGAATTGTGAAGGTTTCAATAGGGAAGGGCCCAGGCAGCTCATAAGGAAGAGGAGGAGGTGGCAGAACCCCACAGCTGATGTTTTTGAGCTGAGTCTCTGCACTCTTCAACAACATCTTAGGCAGAGGCTTTACTTTTTCTCCTGCAGGTGCCTTCGCTTTGACAGGACGGCGGCGTTTCGGTGCTGAACGGTTGGAGGACCTCAGTGGAGGAAGTGGGCAGGGGCACTTGACCTTGAAGCCTTCAACAAGTAGGTTGACTCCTACATACTGTGGCACGTCAACTGCTGCCTAGAGACCAAAAGTGACATCTTAAGTAATGTACATCAATCTCAAAATTTGAGCTACTTGAATGTACACTATAACCTTAAGAGAGCGGGATAACTCTTTCTTACCTGTCTATATATGAGCTGAAAGTCTCCAGTGTTTGCAGTGCGGTCTGCTCGCCAGTCCAGGACGACTCGTAATGTGTCTTCCTGCACAGCGGTACAGAGGCGGGCTGTCACAGGCGTGGAGGGAGCCATAGTGGGACTGGCATTGAGTTCTAACAGCCATGGACGCAGGTCATGACCTAAGAAAAAGAGAACCAAATAACCAAGTGGTGATCATTCCGTCTGTTTTCATAGTAAAAATACATACAAATATTAAAAGGTACTCTAAATTAGAATTGAATGCCACGTTACAGTGATATCATCCTACCGAACATAAAGTCGGCACCGTAGAGCTCAAATGTGTTTTTGCGTGACTCCATCAGATCCTGTGTTGTCTGTAATGCGTGGATCACAGCCTTCTTCATCCCAGGGACTACCACGGTCTGCCACTGAGCTTCCTGGCCCTGGCTGGACAGAAAGGCCCTGAACTGGTCATCCGACCACATATTGTCTGCTGGGATACCACGATGACGCTGTTGGGAGGGTCTCAGGTGCTTCTGGATGGAGTTATTACACAGGTGGACAGAGCTGCAAAGATGAGGTAAAGAGGCCAAGATTGGAAAGAGAAATTAATGAAAATGGGTGATAAGGAATGGAGAGAAGTATAATGAGACATGATGATTATGAAAAATTCCACAAGGCCCTCACTACTTGTACTCTCCAGTTTGCCTTCAAACTATCTTCTCTTTGACTCTGGTAATATTTACCACGTGATCAGACCAAGACATATTTAGTAACAGATCAAATGTAAAATCTGATTATGAATTTTAAAATTAGTCATGGAAGTAATCAGACATGCATGATTGCTATACTTCTACCAGGTTAGAGAAATGAACGGCAAGAAAGTAGAGAAGGGGTGAGCAGGAAAAAGTTCTTTTTTACAGTGTTTACTTGGCATATTTCTCATATTGCTTATAATTTGTGCAACTCTGGTGGAGGTAGAAGAAGCACTCTTGTATATACTATACAGTAAGTGGGAAGGTATTTTAGAGCCAGTTTGCAGTTTTGGAGTTGATTTGAAAGTTGCTAATATACCCACAGGATAACATCTATTTTCATGCCACACAAAATCAGATCTCCTGCCAAAAATGACAAGCATAACCATAACCCGTGTTGCCTTTCCCTTACTCTGTATCTTTCTCGCGCTTCCCTTTTAAATGCAATGTTCATCTGGTTTCACATCTGCTTCTTCCTTTCTGCCCCTCTCCCCCATCTCTTTAGAAATATCGCTGGCGAACGCCTGGGTAGCTCACCTGGTAGAGCGCGTGCCCATATATAGAGGTTTACAACCTCAACGCAGCGGCCACAAGTTCGACTCCGACCTGCGGCCCTTTGCTGCGTGTCATTCCCCCTCTCTCTCCCCTTTCATGTATTTAGCTGTCCTATCAAATAAAGGCCTAAAATGCCCCTAAAACATCGCTGTCTTACCTATCCAGCGTATCTAGCGAGTAAGGCTGCGTAGAGAAACGCAAATAGCACTTTTTATAGAACCACACAGTCAGGGGGTTCCAGTCGGTGACCAGGAACCACTGGCGCACGTCAAATTTGGTGCCATAGATCAGCAAGGGGCGCTCCAGGTACTTCTGCACCACCCACTTGCTTTCTTTGATTAGGGTTGGATCACTGTCCACCAGCCTGAGGATCTGATCCAGACGTCTGGTGCATTTGATACCTAGAAAGCAGGTGTGGCAGGTCAGCCAGGACTTTTTCAGATATTTGGAACTCTTGGATAGTGTCTGACCTCTCACCTCTGCCCCTGGACTTAGCTCCAGGTTTGATGATCCAGATGTTGTGTATGCCGTCTATGTGCAGCTGTGGACTGACTTCCACCAGCCTCTGTAGCATGGCTTTGCAGCAGGTCACAAAATTATCACTGTTCTCGATCTCTGCTCCTCCACTGAGCGAGGAAACAGAGAGAGGGAGGGACTGTAGTGAGACACTGAAGAGCACTTTGGTTTCCTTGTATCTCACATACGCACACACAGTACTCACTGAACAACAAGATAGTAACTGTTGATAAACTCTGCCCACTCCTCCTTTGTAAGTGGTTGTGGTGTCTCCAAGTTTATGTCTATGTCATTATGCTGCAGACTCTCGAGAAATTCGTGGCACACTTTGAGTGCGCTGTTAATCATTTTGGAAAGGACCACTGGTCTAGATCGCCGTTTGCTTAGTTTCCTCTCAGCCCGAATGCTGTGGCTCGTTCCCTCTCCCTGAACACCCTGCTCCCTCTCCACAATGTACTTCAAAAAACTGGTGCAGGCTGTCCTCTTGTAGTCCTCTACACAAAAGACAGAGACAGAGAGGCAATTATTATAAGCTTTCTCTATGAGAGAAAGTACAGTAGAAGGATGCTGGAAATATATTAAAAAGCGATACGTGTAAGTTAGTTTGAAGGGCCGTAAAGTCAGATCTGACCAATGAAAGCGTGCTTCTCATCCTCTGCTCCTAGTCTGTAACAGCGAGGGAAGAAGGTGTCTGGGTCAGCTGAATCAAACCAGTGCAGGTTCCTCAGGTTCACACACAACCCCACCTGACAAAGAAAAGACAAATATTGATAGTGGGTGTGACAGGAGACCATTGAATTGTGTTTTGCTGTAAGAAATAATAGCATATAAATGTACCTTGGTGGTGAAGCTGCCTGCTTTTGCAAAATGATTGGTGATCTGTTCTTTTTGCAAGCTGTTGTTGTTGATGGCATCTCTACGGTTTGTCCAATAGAAATAAACCATTTCATTCCGCACCAGGCGAGACTATATGAGTAGGGGGAAAGGATGAGAACTGTATCTGTTGCATTTTGCATTTACAAACCTCAATGTTTTAACAAGGTAAGCAGCAAACTTTCACTTGCTGTGCCCCCCCTTGCATGTTGCAGATCACCTTATGTTAGCCTACAACCTTAGAAGTTATTTTTACCATGAGATCATATAGTCCATCTGGATCCTGCTCTTTCTCGACACTGTCTGAGTCGTCTGAGAAAAAGGAGCAATGTAAATGAATGATAGCATATAGATAGATATCCACACCCAGTAATATTAGGAATAGCATTTCTGAAACAGTCACACTTTCATCTAGATCACCGTCATCGTCATCGCTGTCACCAGCATCATTAGAGCTAGCTCTGCCCTCATCGCTGTGGCGCTGGTGAGCATGGTGGTTTGGGGGGTGCACACGCTGCTCCACCCAGCCTCTAGACCTCAATGCTGCCCTGATGACAGGGTAAGGGCCCTGGACATAGAATATCTTATGCATCTGGGAGGAATTAAAGCAGACATCTAAATAATGGACAACTTTGTAGAACAATCAGAAATGTATGTGACCACATAAATGTTTTGTATACATTCAGTAGTCTCGCTTTGCCAGATCTTCCTCCACAGCGCTGTGGAGGAAGGTCTGGCTAGTCCACACAGCATTCCGGGATGGGAGAAAACATGCTCTGGTTTATTGGCATTTCTTTAAACCAATCACAATCGCCATGGGCGGTGCTAAGTGCCGGGCAGAGCCATTGTGCCGCTGCAAAATATTTTGGTGGAACGTGTACGTTCAAAAGTTGTTTTAGTCATGCAACAGCAAACTCAGATTGGACAGATAGTCTAGCCTGCTGTCTAGATTTACCCTGCAGAGATCTGAGGAGCAGTTAACCATAGTCCAACAAAGAAGGAGTAAGGAAACACACATCCGGCCGAAAAGAGTGAAATCTGGCGGAATATGTGGATATAGACGTATAGACTATACATCCAGTAATGTTAGCTCACCTTGACAGCTTTGTCTGCAAGAGCTTTGGCTGTCCTCACTCTCTCTGGGTTAAGAGCAGGTAAGCTGACAAAACTGCGGCGAACTTTGGCCTCAGGAGGTGTACCTGACACACAAATCAAAACCTCTGTTGAGTACATTATACTGTTATTTGTCTATAAAGCTAGTCAGAGATGATAGCCTACTGTTCATGCAGTATGAGGAGTACTATACCAAGTTAACTCATCATGTTGATTTGTCAACCTGCAGAGTAAACCTACTTGTTTGCAGGCTTTTGCCTTCATCTTGGTTGCATTGCTGGACCACAGCTATGACCTTCTGATCCTTGGATGAGCCTCCTGTTTCCTCTGCAGTAACAGTAGAATTGTTACAGTACAAAGTATATAATATTTTGGTACAATGACTCATGTAAATACGTTTGCAAAGTGAGCCAGAAGGCCATGTTGTAAGCTTGGCATAACATAAATGGAAAAGCCCTCTTCATTGGCATAACATGCCAACATGTAGCAGTCGAGTGCTATGAAGGAGGAGACAGGAGAATATACACAAACACCTGTATACAGTTTCTTACATAGCATTATTTGCAACTGTAATTTATCTATTACAAAACAAAATGTCCACACATTTGCTGATGAATAAGATATATGCCTATATTCTATATGCATTTATATGCCTAAATGCATACAACATAAACCCAATATAACTGGACAGCACATAGATGTAATAAGCATACACAGTACCAAGACAAAGACAGTGTAACTAAAGATTAAGGCTTGACATATTCAGCTTGGAGCCAAAAATAGCAAAGCCATGAAACTTTAATAAGTGGCATCTGAGTTGAAACATTTGGTCACCTGTCCTTAATGCGACCTCATGATTAATTTAGCATTCATGATCTATAAGCCCACTCTATGAATGTAGTCCTTTTGGAGGTGTGAAGAAGTTAAGTTTCAGTTTAGAAATGGGTCCCTCTGTGACTAATCTGTAATTCTTTGACAATGTGAAGTCATAACATGACAAAGTTACAATCGGAATATATGCCTGTCTTACTGCTACAAGATTTGTGAATCAAGTAGTAGATGGTTACTATCCTCGGTTATGAATTATGGTCATGGGTATATCGGTACCCTTTGATTAATATTTGAAGAAAATACATCTCCAGTATATTTTCTTGCATTCAGATAGGAACAGTGTTTTCATTTGTTGCTGTCTGTCCCTCACCACTGTCTGGGCATGGTGTGCAGCGTCTATCAGTAGTCTGGTGTCCCAGCTGGACAGACTGTTTGGACCTGGTGGCCTCCATATTAACATCAGCTCTCATTCTTCACAGGAACCCTTTCTTTGGCTCTGCTTCATGGTTTAGGTCAAACGGCTGCAGAGGACACAGCCACACAGCATTTATGGGGAAACAATCATACAGTGCAAAGGCGTGTTCAAATGTTACACAAATGATGTGTACATAATGATGTAAACAACTGCAAGTGAATCTTTGGCTAGCTACTGGTCTTGTAAATCAGGCTCTCTCCAAGTGCACTGGACTATAAAGTGGGTCAAATTGCTATGCAGGAGACAGCTTGGCTACACCTGTCAGGTTTGTACCTAACACTCCAGGTGTTCCTTTTGAACAGGGCCCTGAAACCAGATACAAATCCCAACAACAACAATACAAATTAAAATCCTACCGTAATTTATTTTACACAGAAATCACTCACATCAGATGTAGCCTACAGACACACAGAAGTAGGCTATGTGTTCCTATGTATATATTTTTATTCTAATAATAATTAACGTTAATACTTGCAATAAAGCCACCACAGATTACAAGTCCTTTTTGTGTTTAACTAACGTAACGTTAATAACATCACAGTTACAACCTTCTCATTGCCACAATCTTTTTAAAACGTATTGGCAAAGTAGCTACCAAAGCCGGAACCATTTTAAGCAAAGCTTCGACCTCATGGTTTAGCTAGTGTTTGCTCCTCTTACCTGCTAAAGTCCACTGGTGTATTAACTCCGCTGTATTAACTCCGGTGCACGGTGCGCCCGACTCTCGACCTGTTTATTGTTACCACGGCAACCGCTGGATAGCTCCAGAAGCACACAACCGGATGGCGAGTTTTCAACGTTACAGAACCTTGACATTTATACATGGCAGGCAGCGGCTTTTAGTTTGACGTATTGTACCATAACATTTTCGTGATGGCATAAAATGTGTGTCTTCTTTCAGCTGTATAAGCTACTTAAGTCATTTTTTACTTAATTGCACATTGTGGTTTTGCTACTTTCAATGGCGTGTTAAAGAACGAATTACGTATTTGTTACGTAAGATTAGTCATATTGTGGAATTATTAAATACGGTATGTTCTTTTTGTTTTATTAAATGCAATATACAAATATGGTAAACAACATAGATAACCAATACTACCATACACAAAATATATGATTTATGACATTAAGTGAGAATATTAAAGACAGATTACATAAAAATAAATAAAACAACATGTACAAATAAAATCATATTCAATCAGAGGATTCGGGGGAGCTCGTCTTGCCTTTCTAAAACCCTATATGCTACTTTTTAGTTTAACAAACTGTGACTCGAGTAAAAAAAAAAATCAGTTCTATAAGAAGTCTAGATAGTGAATGAATTACATTTTCTGTTTGTGAATATAAAATGTGTCATATTAGAAATGTAGGCTCAGGCTACAAGAGCGACAGTATCTGGATTACTAATAGATACAGATAATATCTCTAAGGTTAAAAGAGTAGACAGATTTAGTGAGTTCAAAAAAGTAAGACTCCAAATCTGTCCAAAATCTTTTGGATATTTCACAATCACAATAAATAAATAAAAAGTTCCCATATACAAAAAAGAGAAAGTGTCAATGTCTGTATATTTAGCAATTAGGATAATTAGCAGGGTATATTTGTACTATATACTAATAAGGAAAAAGCCAAGCCCTGCTCCAAATGTTCATGTTCTTTTTGTTTCTATTTTTTATATCTATTTTATATCTTTTTGTCGTCATTTTGCTCTCTTGCGAGACTCTCTTAATTCCGACTAACCTTATCCATCTCGCGAGACTTTCGCAAATCTAGTTAACCAGGCAAATGATAAATCCCACCCAAACAGATTCAAACACACACACAGACCTAGCTAGTTTTACCAGTCTATGACACAAACACGCTCATAATACAATAAGGGCATCTTAACGATATATATTTTAAAACACTAGAATACAGGTAAGCCGAGCAACATTTTTAAACGGTGCCTCAACGTAATAGCCAGTGAAGTTTTGTTTCCTGATATTAACTCAAGCTAACATGCTAACACCGAAGAATTGTTAACTTACTTAGCTAGCTAGCTCAACATGTTGAACTTCTTTCTCAGGTGGCCGGGAAGTTCCCTTAAAATGTGTGGAAGAACTGCCTGTACTCTTGCTTCTGACGAGGTGAGCCGAGCCTGCTCCTACAGAAACCGCGGAGGACAGCGTAGACGGCCCCGCTGGAGGGATGGGGATGCGGACAAATACCAACCCTCTTACAACAAGAGCCCACAGTCTATGAGTCCCGTCCTGCTATCCCAGAGGCATTTTGATAAGGTAAGGAAACAACTATATCTTTCCGTGCCTGAGTGAGATGCATACACTGTTTCAACTGAAGGACGCCAAATAGGTAACGTAGACGTGAAGATTTCGCCCTAAAAAACTTTTAGTAGGTCTAAATAACTCTCGAAGTGGAGGGATAATGGCCGGTGTTGTATCGAACTCTGTTTCCCCTTTGAGATCAGTTCCCCTGCCTAAATCTGAACCAAATCTTAACCCTGGCCTAACCTTTGGAGGGACGCGCTACGCATTTTTACAGGAGGTAAACAGACTACACATCACCGGTAATCTGTTATAACGATTCAATACGGACACATAACAATATACAGCGCAGCAACACCACAAATCATAAACTCTTCTCTGTCACAGTCTCAACGATATGGACCTTTGTAAGCCCCCCAAAGGGTAGCCTATGTACTGCAGGGTTATGTCATTAAATAACATTATAGGTACTCATTTTATTGTGATCACTCCTATGTCTTCAGAATGCTCCAGTTGATGAGTGTGTGTTGGCCTCCATGCGTTGGGGCCTGGTACCTGCCTGGTTCAAGGAGAATGACCCGAGCAAGATGCAATACAGCACCAACAACTGCCGCAGTGAGAATATATTGGAGAAAAAAACATACAAGGTGCATGCAGTTTAATGCGCTGCATAGCTATATTACCTTTCCTGTGTTTTATGTCTTGCTCTCTGTGCTGGACATATGCACACACAAGTGTCTAATCACTTTGTCATCTTCTAAAAGGACCCTCTGATTAAAGGGCAGCGCTGCGTGATCCTGGCTGATGGCTTTTATGAGTGGAGGAGGAAGGAAAAAGACAAGCAGCCTTTCTTCATATACTTCCCTCAGGCTCAGGGAACCAGTCATGAGAAAACCGAGGATCACCCCACAACCTCAGCTTGCAATAAGGAGAATTCAGAGACAGTGCACCCTCCAGAGGAGGCCTCCCATGACTTGACAGAGGTTCATATTGGATTTTCTATAGAAATATAAGCACCGAACATTTGCTTTCATCCAGAATAGAAGTAAAGAGAATGCAGCTGTGGCGGAAATTACCATGGCTGAAAATTTCCTGTGTGGGAGAGGAGTCAAAGCAAAAATGTGCATGTGTCCACCAGGTGTTTCTTTACCATTCATACTATATACAAACCCATGCTTCAGTTTTGATTCGGGTGCAAGGCTAAGAAGTGTAAAAAATTACAACCATTCCAACAAAATGTGTCACTTTTTATTCATAAAACCTGCTTATTTTTGTGGCCATACCCCTCTGCTCGATGCTATGTGTTGGCCAGGGAGGAGAAGCACCAGGTGAGTGGACTGGATGGAAGTTGCTGACTATGGCTGGACTGTTTGACTGCTGGACACCTCCAGGTGGTGGAGAACCCCTTTACACATACAGTGTAATCACCATTAATGCTTCCCCAAGCCTGGAAAGCATCCATGATAGGTAAGGATTGTTAATGGGGAAACTTTTTTTGTGTGTCTGTATGAAATCCTGAATTACTGTGTGATTGTGTTTTAGGATGCCAGCAATCCTGGATGGAGAGGAAGAAGTGAGACGATGGCTGGATTTTGGAGATGTGAAGTCTCTAGATGCCTTGAAACTGCTCCAGTCTAAAAACACTTTGACTTTTCATCCTGTCTCTTCGCTAGTAAACAACTCCCGTAACAACTCTCCAGAGTGCCTTCAGCCAGTTGATCTCAAAAGCAAAAAGGTATCACTTTTACTTTGGTATTTTTTCTCACTGTAGTAGGAAAATGTAGCTCTTGAAGTGGTTTAAGCTGACAAATCTTACCCTTGACCCCCTAGGAGCCCAAGCCCACAGCCAGCAGTAAGATGATGATGAGCTGGCTGACAAGCAGCACACCTTCAAAGAGGAAGGAGCCCAACACATGTGGGAGTAAAGAAGAGAGCGAAAGCAAAAAGGTTCAGTGCAAGTCTACAGGAGCACTTCAACATTGGCTTCAGGGAGCTAATAAGAAACCAAGAGCCAAATGAAGATATGAACTGGGACTAAGAACTCTGCAGTGTTTAAAAAGGCATTTTCCATATTCCATTACTATTTTGAGTTTTTGAAAAACTTATGCTTTTGCTTTAAATGCAATAAAACAAAATGCAGATACTATATACTATATTTAAAATGATCAATAAATGTCAGAAATAAACACAGCATGCTTTATTCAAGAATTTTATTACCCTTATTACTTGAAACGCAAAGACATTTCGAAACAATGTAGATGCTATGCATTTATCATATTAATATAATGATGAATGCCAATACCCCCCCCCCCCCCCATTTTTTTAAGTTACAGTATGTATGCTTTTTTATAATCTATAATGCATTTCAACGTTTTAACATAATACGAGCAGACAGTTAAAGATCTGATCAGTTAAAAGAAATGTCAAGCACTTTTGTTTGCCAACACCAGCAACGGGCAGAGTCGGATATGGAGATTTACAACACAACTTTTTGCCTTCCCTACACAATGATTGAGAGGTTTGCAAATATACAAAGTCTTGCAATAGTTGACAGTAAAAAGAAACATACTAACTAATAGCATCAGTTATGAATATTTATACTTGAGAAAAGTCTCTTCAGGACATCAGGTAGAACATGCTCTTTCATTTTGTTCATTCCCACGTCAAATGTTGTACCATGAATAACTTGATTACAAAATGAACCTTCATTTCAACCTTCATTAGGGACCGCACCTACATCAAGGAGCTGAGTCTGCAGTCACACGATGTCCTCAACCTGAGCTACAATTGCATTTATTGTGGCTCCAAAATGAGATGTCGAAAAGTCTTCAGCAATTGTGGATGACAGCAAAGTGCAAAAAAGAACAAAAATCTGTACACACTTGTATGATGGACTTTTCATGGAACTGGATTTTTTTTAATTTGCCAATTAACGAAAATCAGCAGGCAGCATAATAATGTGAGCCACATGCACAGTCTCATCTTCACTACTTCAGTTTTTTTTTAGATTGCATGAGGTTAAGTGAAACCATGGTTACAAGTGTTTTGAGATTCAAACAAATTTAAGCCACAACACAAATGAGTAAAATGGGGGGGCGCAGTGTTTCCTCTATTCATGCCACAGTGGCGGGCCGTAAGAAAACTACCACTGCTAAAGAAACTGATTTAAAAACAAAAAAACAAACAAAAAAACATTAGTTTTCCAACTTTACTCGTCAACGCAAATATGTAGAGATAATGCTTTGATTTATCACTTGAAGTATCCAAATAAAAACTGTTGGAACCAAAACAGGGTGTGAAAGCAGCGATACTGTATATTTATGGAACTGAAAATGAGGTTAGCCCAAACCACCACCGCCATGAAAAAGTACACAGGGAAACACTGAAGTAATAAGCATCGTACAAGTAAATTCCATAATGTTTCCCTAAGGTGTTCTTTGGGCTAGGAGACTGATATTTTATAGAAAATGTGTGTTTTGTATACATAAGGTGAGTGCAGCATGTGTGTGTGTAGTAGTATACTCAATGAGTTGGATGCTGCTTGTATGTTGGGCATTAAGGATTAACACAGTGGGCCATGGGATAAGGGATGTATAGACAAGGCAAGACAGGGTAGTGAGGGCCCTTCTCTCTCCCCCCCCCCCCCCCAGAAGATCTTCAGATTCCTCAGCAGCTGCAGGTCTCCGCTGACGGCTTGGCTCGCTCGTTCCTGTCCAGCTTTATTGGCTCAGGGAACTCGTTGTACAGCTCCACTTCGGTCTCCTGAAATCAGACAACATAGTTGCATCACCCAGCTCTCACAGAAACATATGCTGATGAATGTTATTTCTCAACATTCACAAGACTTGGTCAAACGGTTGGGTAGGATTTCCTGCTGGCCTCCGTTACCTGTTTAAGGGCGTTGCGTGCAATAGTCTGGAAGGCCTGCTCCACATTGATTGCCTCCTTGGCACTGGTTTCGAAATATGGAATGTTGTTCTTACTTTGACACCAAGCCTGTGCTCGCTTGGTTGTCACCTGAAACAAAAAAGAGCTGTTGTTATACTAAGAAATATCGGACAAATTAAAAAATGACTAACCACAACTGTACATGTCCTTGGAAAAAAATTAATAAATACAAGTGGTGCACATAATGACACCCCTGGCAAACTATACTATAAGTTATCTGGACCCACCTGTCTGTTCTCCAGGTCGATCTTATTGCCCAGCACAACAAAGGGGAAATTCTCCGGGTCTCGAGGGCTGGCCTGGATCAAGAACTCATCTCTCCAGCTGTCTAGAGTCTTGAAGGTGTTGGGTGCTGTCACATCAAACACCAGGACGCAGCAGTCTGCTCCACGGTAGAACGCTACGCCTAAGGACTGGAACCTCTCCTGACCTGCTGTGTCCCAAATCTGAGATACAGAATAGAGAAGACACAGTGTGTTTACATGCACAACATAATCAGATTATTCTAAATAAAGAGCTTACAGTAATACTTTGACTGTAGTGTTTACATGGTTCACATTAACCAGATGTTCTTAATTACCGACCACTATTTGTTCGATAGCTGATGAAGTCTGGAGTTATGTGAGGTACCATACAAGCCTGCATACAAGAAACTAAGAAAATCACTGCATAGACAGCCCAGTTTAATGAGAAGGCCATCTTTCCAGCAGTGAAATACTTCTTTAATTCTGATTTTGACCTTAACTCAACTAACCACGGTAAAGCCTTAAAAATGTATGTTCCTTAATGGATATATAAATTGCTTTTACAGAACATTATGAATTTACTGTACACCATTAAAACTGTTGGTAGTCCATTGTTACTGAGGGGAATAATTTGTGTTAAATATCAAAACAATGTATTAGCTTTTTATCGTATTGATTGTTTTCAATATGATGATTGTGTTTCAATTAGAGATAAGCCAGCATGGCATTCTTGCCAGTTTCCAGTGTCCTCAGTACCTGCATTGTGACAAGTCTGTCATCCACCATGACTTCTTTCGTCAGGAAATCCGCTCCTATTGTGGCTTTGTACTGGTTACTGAACTTCTTATTCACATACTGGTTCATCAACGAGGTCTTCCCAACTCTAGGAGAAAAATAAATAAATCACAGAACAACATTTAGAGCATATGATGGGCAGAGACACAGAAACAGAAAAAGTCGCTGTGATGCATTGAGCATAGATTTGTGAAGCACAGAAAACATTCCTTGCTCGCTGTATTAGAGTGAGCGTATCAGACTACATTTAATACCCCAATTGAGTGTTTACTTTACAATAAACCATCAGGCATCACTCCTTAGTGTTGTCCCAGTATTTTAGCTGTGAGGTTATGGCTCAACAACACTCACCCAGAGTCTCCGAGGATGATGACTTTGAGTAGTACTTTCTTCCTTGATGTCATTGTACCACAGCTGTGAAGACCAACAAAAAAAATAGATTAGAGGGGAAAAGAAAACTCCTTATAGAAGCAGATCAATGCTGGAATTGCTCAAACAACATGGATACAACCATGCTCTAGTGATGACCCTTTTGCTATGGGCCAACAGGTTTCAATGAAAGATGATAAGGCCTCTGTGCATCTCAAAATACACTCCACAGAAAAAGGCCTGTTCTAGGAATGAAACCAAGTGCATGTGCGTTTCCTTCACTTCAAAAACAAAGAAAAAGTAATAGGGGTAAAACAATATGCTGCACCACATTGTACCACAAGGTTCTAAATACAATTCATGAAACAACAATCCACTACGCCTTTTTTTTCTTTTCCAAAATATGTTGAACAATGCAGTGCTAGGGCTGTTGATCTGAGATGACATCTAGTATTTTTAGCACCACAGCTGGTTGTTTTTGTTATACTGTAAAGTGTTGATTTTGTGATATATTATATTTATACAAACTATTCAATGGAAGAAACGGCATTGTTTCATTCCAAGATACAAGTATTGTACCTTTATAAAGCTGAACATTACAATAAATTGAAAACAGAAATGTACCACACCCAGTTAATCAAAAACATACTGGATGGGATCATGAATGGTATTAACAGTTGCATGTCTATACTGTTTTGCATCATGATGCCTTCCCATTTGAGACACTATTTGTCCTACCAAACAGGCAGGTGTTGCACTTCAATCATTATCTGCACACAGACTTGACAGATTTGAGTAACTACAGATAATTGCTACAAATAAACAGCTCCAACATCTTTTGGAAAAATAGGTGCACTCATTTTAAGGCTAAGATATCCTCTGGTATTATTCAAATGTATGAGTTCATCCCCCATTTACACATCTATATTTCCTTGATACAAGATCCCTGTTAAACATAATTCCTCTTTCCAACATAATGTAATGCAGAAATGTGTCTTCACTGATTTAAACATATAGTTATGTTGTAACTTATCTCCATGGTGCAACGTTTTTTTCTTAGCAATGTATAAATCACCACTTAGCTAGTAATAATTTACGTTATAACTAGGCTAGATTTACTCACAGCTGGCGTACAGACTATTTTTGTACAAAAATACCTGGCTGATTAAAAATGATCATATGTGCGCCTGCTCAAGACATCACCAAGCATTTCTGACTTTGACTGAGTGTGCTTTGTAATAATAAACCACCTCACGCAGCTGTACTGACCGAAGTCCAAACTCTATTACTGATGGGCTTTAAATCATCATTCTATTCAGGTTATACTTTGGAAAAGGCATTATTAGGGGGGGGGAAACAACACCACTATCATATGTTTTCTCCACACATCACTTGACGTTTATAGCCACTGATATGATCGAAAAGCCACGGCTTGAATCCACCACTGCCATTATGAGGCAAAACTAGCATAGCGCTATCGGTGCTGCTCTCATAATCTGCACCCCATGACACTGTGTCAGGGACTGATCACATGGTTTTAAAACACAGGACTAACGCAACCATGACTTGGCAAGCATGATTAGCACAGCAAAATTCACACACCGGTAGAATCCATAGTTATGATAAATCTGTCGACCTATCTGGTTGTAAATATTCCCACTTAATTAACTGACGTAAAGTCCTATGTCGACATTTTACCTAACAACCATAAAGACATCAAACACACTTGCAAAGGTTGCCAGGCTAGAATACATGCAGTGCGTTCGGAGATAAAATCATGAATAACTATAAATAACGTTAAGCAAATGCAAAAGATCGATGAAACATAGGTTAGGAAACAGTATCATTAAAGACTCATTTCAAAAGATCTAAAGCCAAACGTGTTTACCGTGTCAACTAACGTTACAGTGACACTTCTTAATTTAAGCTAACGTTAACGTCTAGCTAAAAAACATGTTAATTAATAAATGTAAAACAGATGACGACAGCTTTATTACTAATATATATCGTTAACAAAACCAATAACAAAAGTCACCACAAACCAACCTGGGCGATGATCCTGCAGAAATAAAATATCAAAGTGGACTTTTCTTCTGCCTCGGTTGGAAGCGTTAGCTAGCTAGCTAACGCGCAGCCTAGCTAACAGCTCCTATAAAGTCTGCCGTAAAAAAACAACACGTTTAGAGCGTCGACAACTAAATACTCTCTGATAGCTAGCCTCGCAGCTAACCCTACTTATCAAAATCAACACTGCCACTGTCGATGTATATATCCCTTCGTGTAACAGAAGCGATTTAGTACAATGGTCTATTTCGCCCTGTTCCCGTTTGACGCTTTCCTGTCAAGCTAACGTGCTAGCTGCTAGCCGAGTTCTGTTCACTTCCTCCAAAACAAGCTCTGTCGGTGAGGGCTGACGTCACGCACTGGACACGCCTTGTTCCACAGGAATCTGAGAAGTCAATAACAATAACATAACAGCCTATAGGTTCAACGGCATTTATCTAACAGGTGATATGCGTGGTCACACAGCATTTACCACATAGTACGTACAGCTCACAATTCCATACTGCTACAATTTAAAAAATATAAAGCTATAACTGTCATAAGAGCAAACATCTAACAAGAGCTTACGTGTAAAGAAACACAACAGCCAGTGTGTGTGTGTGTGTGTGTGTGTGTGTGTGTGTGTGTGTGTGTGTGAGTGTGTGTGTGTGTGTGTGTGTGTGTGTGTAAAAGGGGGTTGAGCCACTCATCACTCACTGTAAACCAAATCTACCTATGGGTATAAATAAACCTTGACCTTGACATCCACCCAGAATATTCTTGTGAAATACTCTTTTTCTAGTCCATAAAAATCACACATATAATCAACATCTAGTTTGAATCTTTGCAACACAAGTTTAACCAGGTTAAATTATATCTTGAAAGATGGTACAGTATTTATTCGATTGTCCATGCTTTCTCCCACTGTAAACCAGGAGGACCAAAAATATCTAGATGAAGGGACAGTAACATAACTATTGTAAGCGTTTTCCTAATATTTTTCAGAGCACTTATATTTTAATATATTAGTTCTACCAATATACATATTTTTCCACACGTCTTCAAAATTGAAAGGTATATCTACTGCACAGCACCACAATTAAGGGTTACAGATGCTAGTATCTGGTATATGCTTGTTAATATTTACAGGTGAAAGCTTCAGGAGCCTTTCATACCAGTTCCGAGTGGGATTATCAACAATTCGGCAATTCGTTCCTGAAACCTGTACAGCAATCTACCAGGTTTTAAAAGAGAAATACCTCAAAGTATATATATATATATATATATATATATATATATATATATATTATATATATATATATGTATACTTTGAGGTTTACAGTGCAGTCTGTAGTAGGCAGTTGGATGGATGGATTTTACATTGTATTTTCTTGTTTTCCAGTGCCCGGACACAGTGAAAGAGTGGCAGCAAGTAGCTGATGGATGCCAGGCACAGTGGAACTTCCCAAACTGCCTAGGTGCTCTGGATGTGAAACATCTCAACTACAAGCATACATTTGCCATGGTGCTAATGGCACTGGTTGTCAGTAGTTACAGGTTCCTGTACGTAGATGTTGGTTGCAATGGGCAGATTTCAGATGGTGAGTGTTTGGTGGATGCTCACTGCAGGATGCCCTGGACAATAGGACATTCAACATCCCCGCCTCTGCACCACTTCCTGCTTCTGACCAGCAGGCTCCTTATTGTATTGTGGCAAATGAGGCATTGAAAGAGTACCTCATGAAGCCGTATACAAACGGCAGGCTACGTGTAGAGCGATGCATCTTACAGGCTGCACGAGCTCAAAGGGTGCTAGAAAATGCCTTTGGCATCCTAGCCAACCGTTTTCGGGTATTTCTATCCACCATCAACATTCAAGACATTGCCAAAGTGGAGGACATTGTTTTGGCTTGCTGTGCCCTGCACAACTTCCTGCGGACCGAAAGCTGTGACCCTATAGCCTACATGGCGGAAATTGTAGGGACTTGATCATGACACTGTCCCAGGAATACAGTGTTAATTTTAGGACATCCTCAGATCTCAGACTCAGGTGTCATCCTCAGACAAAACGGCCTCATCCTCAGAAAAACCTCCGTCATCCTCAGAAAAAACGGCCTCATCCTGAGAAAAACCTCCGTCATCCTCAGACAAAACGGCCTCATCCTCAGAAAAACCTCCGTCATCCTCAGAAAGAGTCCATTTTTTCTGAGGATGACGGAGGTTTTTCTGATGCTGAGGCCGTTTTTTTTTGAGGATGATGGAGGTTTTTCTGAGGATGAGGCCGTTTTTTCTGAGGATGAGGCTGTTTTTTCTGAGGATGACGGAGGTTTTTCTGAGGATGAGTCAGTTTTTTCTGAGGATGACAGAGGTTTTTCCGAGGATGAGGCCGTTTCGTTTGACACTGTTGTTATTACACACTATACAGAGGTCTGAAACACACACACACACACACACACACACACACACACACACACACACACACACGCACACACACACACACACGCACTAATGGAGAGATGTCAGAGTGAGGAGCCCTGAGCAGTTTGTGGGGGGCCTTGATCAAGAGGAGGTGAACTGGCATCTCTCTAGCAGTAAACCTTTTACGTCTGTCCGTACGGGGATTTGAACCAACTTTTTTTAGTCAATGAACAGAGCCAAAATTACGTTCCCTGACCGGGAATCGAACCCGGGCCGCGGCGGTGAGAGCGCCGAATCCTAACCACTAGACCACCAGGGACTTACTTTAAATCCACTTTTGATATCGGTGCGGTTCCTTTTAAGTAGGGTGAAATATAGGAACGATGTATGCTTATCCTGCCTGTTTCCTAATGACTGTAGTTTGAAATTACAAAATAAAGTTTTGTATTTTGCATTATACTATCTTGTCTGGTGTTCACTTTTGCCAAATAACTGGTATTGCAAATATCCTTTATCAAAGTAAGTGTTTTATTATCAAATGTTCAGTAAAATTTATGATCCTGCGTAGGCCTTAGAAGGCAACGATCAACTGCGTAGTACCAATAACAAATACAATAAAAAATCACATAGTAATAGGTAATGATTAATAATAATTAAAAAAAACAAGTACTGTACATATGAATAGCTTTTGGTACTAATAAATGTGTGTAAAGTAGGTAGAGAAAATATAAAATAAAAGGTAGTGTGCAGGAATCATTTAGGAATTATCCATAATTTATTTACATCTATCTGTTCCAACTGATGCTTTCTCAAGTTTTTGCCCCTGCTGCATAAATGACAATTCAACATTACAGATAAGTAAAATGTCTGTTAGTAGAGGTTTCAATTGCCAGGCTGTGGTCCAGTTGTCCACCTGGTGCTGGAAATGTGGCAGTAATTGTGGAGGCAACTTCTGCATTCTGTACTAAATGTTTTTGCAGACTGAGGGATGTCATCATCGTGGTATTCCTGAGAAGATAATATAATAATATAAGATAATATAAATATATAATAAATTAATTTTATTGGAAGAAAGTTCACTTGTATCCAGGGATGTTTTGTCCCTCCTTTCCCGCGAGTGTACATGTACATGCCTACATGCGCACATGTAGGCTACACTGCAGTGTCTGGGTGCTGGACTTTTGTGTAATATTGATTTTGAGGACTTCTCAGGTTTCCAGCAAGCTCTATTAGCAACTTCCATATTCTCTCTTGGCCATCTTTACTATACTATGAGTATTTGATGATGTCAATAATATATATTTATTCCGACCACGCACAACCTTTTATATACTGTCTATGCGCACAACGCGGTGTAAAGAGTGCGCCGTGACGTCATCACGCCGGACCGAATGAAGCGTCATCCTTTCTGATGTAGAGCGGCACAGCGGCCTTTCTTTGCTGCTCTACCGTTCCCTCATTCTGTCCGCTCTTATCCCATTATTTCAGCTCTGAATTTCTCTAACCATGACTCGAAAGTCGCAAATTCTCGCCGCTTGCCTGCTGCTCCTGACTGCTGTGAGCTCTGAGGTTTCAGCGGACGGTTTGGTGAACGAGGACGTGAAGAGGACAGTGGACCTGGGCACCCATCTGGCCAAGATCACCGCGGAGATCGTGCTGTCCAACCAGGGACACTCTGCCGTCCACAGCTTCATATTAGCGGTAGAGGCTGACCTGGCCCCGCATCTAGCATACATCGGAGCTTCGGTGAGCCTAACATCAATGAATTAAATAACGCCAACACGTCTGCCTGTAACCTGCTCGCTAGCTTTAGCCTGTTAGCAATTGCATAGTATGCTAACGTTACTCATTTCTTGGCTGTGCAAAATATTGCTGTTCTCCACTCAAATGTTGCATTTCTTCAAAAAATTAGCAGCAGCAGTTATAGTGCACAGGCTATGCTACCATACGATGTTACAGTGTGCTCACTGAATGCATGAAATCACAGCTACTAGCTTGGCTTGTGAGTCAGTGAGTCCTGCAAACAGCCAGTTAGCCAACGGTAAGTTAGCTACTATTTCAACATGACGTTATATTAGGCTACTTATTGCACGGTATTGCCATCAGCTCTTTTACTGTGTGCAGAAATGTACCAAACAGCAACAGCTCAACCTAGATTAGATCAATTAGTTTTGAATTGGCACTAGGGATGTGGGTAATACGATGTTAACTTCCGCAGCGCTGCACGCTCTTTCTGGCTGAGTGACACGTATGAGCTGGGCAGCTCACTTCCGTGTGTGACTGCGCAGTCCTGCCCCCTTCCACTATGAATGTATGAAACCGTCTGTAACAATGCTCTATTTTTTGACAGAATCATAAGCTTCACACGGATCCTTCAAGGAACTAGTATCCATTGCATTATATACCTCTCACTTGTCCTGTATTTCTCTTGGAAGTGTTTTTCTTTCAAAGAGAGTATGCTCAAACCACCATATTTCCACAGGTGAAGGGTGATGAGGAGGAGGATGGCACACTTGAACTCCAACAGACAACAATTCAGGGCCAAAGGTATGAGATTGGACTTCTAACATCTAATGCTCTCAAGCTTGTATAAATAACTAAACTGGTGGAAACACATTTCCCTTGACCTTTTAGCCTAGGAAATACAAGACTAACATTGTTGTCCCATAGTTACTTGCTCCAGCAATCATCACACAAGCAACACACAAGCCTTCCTGAAAAACAGATTTCTATCAGTCCATTGACTTTTAATATAAAAACAAATGGGATCAATTCTAAAACAATACTTGTTAGATGACTAATTAATAAACATTTGGGTAATTTTGGCAGCATTTTCCATGTACAATGTAAAGTAATAAAACAACTCCTCCTAAAAATTATAATAAAAAAAAAAAATGAATTCCTGAAAACTGATTTTGTAGTTCCAGAGAAGCTGATATTTTGCAGCAGCATGCACATATATCTTGCCCATGGTCATCTGTCATTTGTTCCCATACAGTGGGGTCTTTTACAAAGTGCAGCTGCCCTCCAATCTGGCGGCAGGTGCTCAGCTGAAAACGAAGGTGGAGATGACGTTTAGCCATGTCCTGCAGCCCTTCCCCACACACATCACACAGGCTGAGCGCCAGCTGGTGGTCTTTCAGGGGAACCACTACCTGTACTCCCCGTACCCCACCCGCAGTCAGACCACACGTGTCCGCCTAGCCTCCAAGACTGTGGAGACCTACACCAAGCTGGGTAACCCCAGCAAGAACGATGAGATCATTGAATATGGACCTTTCCGTGATGTGGCTCCATTCAGCGAGGTACAGCTTTGACCAGATTTGACAAGCTTCAAGTGAAGCTGGGAGAAAGTTGCTAAACATTCTGTGTTGTGTATGTTCTCTACTGTCCACAGGATACAATGAAGATCCATTACGAAAACAACTCACCCTTCCTCACCATCAGTAGCATCACTCGGACCATTGAGGTCTCTCACTGGGGTAACATTGCTGTGGAAGAGACCATTGACCTGAGGCACACAGGAGCCGCCCTGAAGGGGCCTTTTTCACGTTACGATTATCAGCGGCAGTCAGACAGCGGCATCTCATCTGTCAAATCCTTCAAGGTGTTGTGTTAAACATAAAGCACTGTCGTTTGATTTTCTTTTACTGTTACGGTAAAAATGAGGTTGACTATATGCTTTCTCCTCAACAGACTATCCTTCCTGCCTCGGCCCAGGACGTCTACTACAGAGATGAGATTGGCAACATCTCCACCTCCCATCTACAGGTTTTGGAAGACTCAGTGGAAGTGGAGGTCAGGCCTCGATTCCCCTTGTTCGGAGGCTGGAAGACCCACTACATGATTGGCTACAATTTGCCCAGCTACGAGTACCTCTACACCCTAGGTGAGTTGACTTCTGATAACCTAGTCTCGCATTGCAAGACCTTCCTCCACAGCGCTGCGGAGGAGGGTCTGGCTAGTCCACACAGCATTCTGGGATAGGAGGAAAACGTGCTGTGGTTTATTGGCATTTCTTTAAACCAATCACAGTTGTCTTGGGCGGCGCTAAGCGCCGAACGGAGGCCCTGTGCCGCTGCAAAATATCCTCGGGAAGGAACTTGTTTTGGTGGAACATGTGTACGTTCAAAAGTTGTTTGTCGTGCAACAGAAAACTCAGATTGGACAGATAGTCTAGCTGGCTGTCTGGATTTACCCTGCAGAGATCTGAGGAGCAGTTAACCATAGTCCTCATAAATTGACAGGAGTTAAGGGTTGCAACTAATGATTATTTTCATAGTTGATTAATCTGGTGATTATTTTCTCGATTAATCGATTAGTTGTTTGGTCTATAAAATGTCAGAAAATGGTGAAAAATGTGGCTCAGTGTTTCCCAAACGCCCAAGATGACGTCCTCAAATGTCTTGTTCTTTCCACAACTCAAAGATATTCAGTTTACTGTCACAGAGGAGAGAAGAAACTAGAAAATATTCACATTTAAGAAGCTGGAATACATTTTTTTTTTTATTACTTTTGTCTTAAAAAAATTACTCAAACCGATCAATTATCAAAATAGTTGGCGATTAATTTAAAAGTTGACAACTAATCGATTAATCGTTGCAGCTCTACTGGAGTTTAAAATGTCAACCCAAAGAAAGCGGAAGGTACCGGACATCCGGCCGAAAAGGACATCCAGCGGAATTTCTGGTGGTGTCGGAGCAATCCCGGTAGTGGAACGTTGTGGATATAGACTACTGATAACCTAACTAACCCAAACATAGGAGAAAAGTTTGATTCCTACTCTTAAGGAGTGTTCTTAAGGACCACTCAAAACTGTGAGAAAAGGGTATAGGCTGATAATTGACGCAAAACCAGCGTTGCTCAATGGCCACCGCAGCAGGGCAGATTCACAGGTGCTTGCTGTCGTCATGATTTAAGCCCAGGCTTTCCTTTGAGACTGAATCCCAGGATGTGTTGGTAATGTGTCACATTTTATTTTCTAGGTGACCAGTATGCACTGAAGATGAGACTAGTTGACCACGTGTATGATGACCAGGTCATTGACGCCCTCACTGTGAAAATCATCCTGCCAGAGGGAGCCAGGTCAGTGTTTTCAAGCTGATCTAAAGTATGTCAGATTTAGTAGAGATGTCTGCAGTATTTTATGCTGATTTGTCATATTTTCCCTGCCATGTCCTATCAGAAACATCCATGTGGATACACCTTACAAAATTGATCGCGAGCCAAACCAGCTACACTATACATATCTGGATACTTTTGGCCGACCAGTGCTGGTCGCCACTAAGAACAACCTGGTGGAGCATCATATTCAGGATGTTGTGGTAAGACAAACGGTAGAAGAGGACAGTAATTTGGGCATTGCATATATACGCTATTTACCAGCAGATTTGTAGAAGATTGCTTTGACTAACTAACATGTAGCCACTACACTGCACCACTACAACCACTGTTATTAACCACATGTCCAGATATGTTGAAGCCAGATAACCTGCAGAGACAGACTGAAAGGTTTTTCAGCTTTGAAAAATGTTTCAAAACAAAACAAAAACCTTGCACACTAAAACCCTCTAATAACTGCTAAATGACAAGTATGTTTTGTTTGTGGGATCTAATGAATCTCAGTCTTTAGGGGCTTTTTAGTGCTGTAAATGCTTTGAAGAGCTGTATGGCTATACTGCACTTTCATGATTAGGCCTGTAACAATTATTACATAATTTGTCACTTTTCTTTACATAATCACGGTTTTGTTGTGTAACCGCAATTAATTGCTACCATTAGTTCAGGTCTTAAGGCGAATGACTGGCAGTTGTTGATTTTGTTTAGATATGCCGAATTGTAATTACCGTATATAAGTGATTATTGGTCAGACTATATTTTTATTATTTCAATTGTTAGTTGTTGGCACTTGACCCTATACACTTTCATAGTAACACAAATGACAAGGGAGGATACAGTTAGAAAAATGTTTTATGGTGATGAAGAGGTGTTGTTTACTTCATAGACTATGTATTTGTGTTATTCCATTATCTGGGTCACAGTGATATAACCAAGATGTATCCTGGAATTTGTAAAAAAAAAAAAAAAAAAAAGTGATAAATATTTAAAAATATGACTGAAAGACAATTACATTGTTAGTCGCAATTATTTCTGAGACAATTTATTGTACAGTAAAATTTTGAATTGTTACAGCTCTATTCATGATCCATTTTTCACATTACTGTATCCTCACAGCGCAAACAGTCAAAATAAGGTTACATTTACAATAACAGAGAAAAGCATGCAATGCATCTTATTTGAGAAGCTTTAATCATCATAGGTTTTGTATTTTCACTTAATATAATTACATTCATATTTCGCTACTATTATTTAGCTCTTCTTCCTACAGGGTGTCCCCATGGCTTATGGGTTCGAACACACACCACCTAGTTCTAGTACGGCTGGAGACCTTTGTTGCATGTCGTTCCCCCTTTCTCTCCTCTTTTCCTATCCTTTCTTTCTTATCTAAGAAAAGCATAAAATGCCCAAAAACTATTGATAGGAATTGTAATATGGGATGTGAAATTATATTCAAATCTGAGTTAATAAACCTCTTTTGTGATTCCCAGGTTCATTATAACTTCAACAGGATCCTGATGCTGCAGGAGCCTCTCTTGGTTGTAGGGGCCTTCTACATCCTCTTCTTCACTGTCATCATTTATGTCCGCCTGGACTTTGCCATCACAAAGGTATGAGAGCATTCATGTGTTTCTACAAAGGCAGTCTGGTTTCTGTTGGTTTATCCTTTTCTGCATACTTCTATCTTCATTCAGTTCTTGTCACTTCAGTTTTAAGTCTTTTTTCTTTGTTCAGGACCCTGCGGCTGAGGTGCGTATGAAGGTGGCCTCCATCACCGAGCAGGTGCTGACTCTGGTCAACAAACGCCTGGGTCTGTACCGACACATGGACGAGGTGGTCAATCGCTACAAGCAGTCCCGCGACACCGGGGCGCTCAACAGTGGCCGGAAGACTCTGGAGGCCGACCACCGCACTCTCACCAACGAAATCAGCACACTGCAGGCCCGCCTCAAAGCCGAGGGCTCCGACTTGGCTGAAAAGGTGAGTGGCGTGTGTTTGAGAGCACAGATTGAAATGGCGTAAATGAAATAATAGTGCGTTCCATTTGTACTCGGAAGTCATAGTTGTGAAAGCTGTAGTAACATACAGTTATAAGCACTTCTGTCTTATTTGTGTCTCACTTAATCAGTCGTAAACACAGTCCTGTCCAACTTCTATCTGTGGAAATGCTGTTAACGCTGTTTGTATGCACAAAAAATGTAATGCGTTGTTATAAACTGTCATTGCTAACAATGGCTAACCTGGCTAGAGCTAATGAAAACAATAAAAGAATCTGACTTGTAAATGGAATGCATTCAAATTGGGTGTTGCGTCATTCCTAGCTTCCCGAGTTCCGAGGTAAATGTAACGCGCTATAATCTGAAAGTACAGTGATGTTAACTCCCCTGTCTACGCTCAAAGGTCGGGGAGGTGCAGAAGCTGGACGGCCAGGTGAAGGAGCTGGTGTGTCGCTCCTGCCAGGAGGCCGAGCGGCTGGTGGCGGGCAAGGTCAAGAAGGAGGCTTACATCGAGAGCGAGAAGAATCTGACTGGCAAGAGACAAGAGCTCGTCAGCCGCATTGACAGTCTGCTGGATGCCCTCTAAACTACTCCCGCCACACTCGCACACACAGACACACACCGCCCCTGCTACAACATACAACCGACTATTTGTATGAATGAGAATGCTACGTGACATAAATGCTTACACTTTTTTTTTACCATCAGACATGGACAAGTAACATCTGATCTTCTAGTAGTGATTGGTTTATCCAAACACTTGTGCCTTGTGATAAACCTAAGGTCACTGCGCGCTCAGCTCTACAGCAGCTACGTCACAACGTTTGGCTTTATCGTTTGTCTGTTTTTGAGTTTGTTGAGGTGCACTTAAACTTTGTCACACTGCTCAAACTTGACACTTCCGTTTTCATGTTCTGGACTTTGTATTATTTTACCCCCCTCTTAAATATGTTGGTTATGGGACATTTTTGGAAACTAATAGAAGGGCCCAAGTGTTTCCGTTCTCATGTCTTTACTCACATATGCCATATTCTAAGATTAAATCATCTTTAGCTCTTAAGTAAGAAGGTGATCTTTTTCCAATCGTATCTTTGTTGCATTTACAACTTTTTTTCTACTCGCCCCTGACTGATGTTTATATTTTAAGAAAAAATTTGAAGCTTGAACTCCCAAACACTTGTTTTTGATGTTCCTCTATCATATTTTCTACATTTTGTATGATTTTGTAAGTGGTGTTTTTTGACCATGAGATTAGTGAATACATGAGATTAGGTTGTATGTGAGAAAAGACATGGGAGATGGGACACAAATGTTTGTGAAACGGGCAATGCTATGGAAAGCTGTCAAATTTGAAATAAAGTTTTGAGAAACTTATCATTTAGCATGTTTTTTAGATGACACAGCCAGGTGTATGAAGATGGACAACAGTTTCAGTTTACAGCTGGAGTATTAGTTCATTTGAGGAAGCAGTACCCTAGGTTATTCAAAAGAGGGCGCACTTGGGTCAAGAACCAACCACTGAACAGCTTTTCTTTCCCTTCAACAAAACTACACTGCCATTGAATACCCTGCTGACATAGATTAAAGTATGTCATCCTAAAATCACAAACCAGCTACATATGCACTACAACTGGTGTCTGGTGCCCTGTTTAAAACTGGCACCTCAGAGGGAATTTCCAGCACATTGTTGCATTCCTTGTTTCAGAGAAACCCCACCTATCACTCTCTCCTCCCCGGTCAGCAGAGCAGCCGACCTGCCGCAATCACACTCAGAAGCCCAGGATAAAACATTAGGGTCAGTCTGAGGTCAACAGGGGTCCTGGCAGGTCATTTCCTGCTCCATAATAACAGGCCCCATTCCCCTCACAATGATAATGTTAACATATTGTATGTGCCGTACAATAATCATTCTGAAAATACACAGCAGGGGGAAAGCAAAGACAATGTCTGTTAGCACTGATGCTCGGGGCTGGTGAAAGGCCACACAATAGCATTTTTGTTTGTGTGTGTTACTTACGTGGAGATTTGGAGCGATGAGAGTTCGGAGAGTCGCCGAGTCTCATTCTCACAGCAGGCGGACTGCTGCTGCTCACACACATCCACCTCAACACCAGTGACTGTGTCGAACAAAGCGCTGAGCTCACGTCTGCTTGCCGCTCTGTGATGAGGCTATCAGGTCACTCTGTGAGTTTGAGTGATGGACTGACGTGATTGAAGGATTCCTTTGGGGACTCGAAAACCATTTTAAATGTGTGGCTTTATAGAATGAATTATTGGCCTTGGAAACACTTTCTTTAAAATAAAAGAACCTGAATTCATCAGCATGCTTAAGCTCTCTGTGACAGAGATTCATAATGATAACACAGCAGTTTGAAAATGAATTTCACAAGGATTTTGGGACCAGAGCCTATATTTATTAAATTGCTAAAATATATTTTTTTAACTTAAGTTAAAAATAAAAGTAAAATCCTAAATTTATACTCCAATTTACAGTCTAAAGCTTGTAATCAAATTCATTTTGACTTCCATTTAACATAGATTCATAAGTATCTTGGGCTGGTTAATAGTAGATTATAGATGGCTGCTGTCCAGAGCTGAGCATGGGGCTTCTGAGACATGTTTTGAAATGACTGTACAACATAACATCAGCCAATATGTAAAATTAAGAAGATTAGGGGAATAGAATAAAGCTGGTATGATTGTGTTTGTCATGAAACTCCATGCATTGCCATTGTGGTATTAAATCAACTGTATTGCATGTTTTTCTGATGTAGGCTACCAGCAGCAAACCAACGTGATTTCAATTCAGCCAATTTCCTATTATTTAATCCCTATTTATATTTTACATATCATCAATATGTAGAATGTTTAGTTCTTGTGTCAATTGTCAAACAAAAACAGTGGAGTTGAGAAAACAGGGTTTAAAGTTTTAAGGCTCTTTGCAAAACTGTGTAACAGATGTATAAGTAAAAACTTCATTTTATGCACCTAAAAAAGCATTTAGACACTGCACTGTATGTTTGACAGTCTGAAAGGCATAGAGAAAACATCTCACAAAATGTGTTCTTGTTGTTTCTTTAGCTTTTTGTCCAATTGAGCAAATGAGCTAGCATGAAATCACATGAATTCCACCAGAGTGAAAGACTGCAGAGAAGGCAGTTACTGCTACTCTGCTAAACTCGGCTAGCTAGCTTTTAGCAGGACTAGTTTATCTGGTGTCTATTTTTTCTCTCCATAATGATTAGATTTTGTTACTGTCTTATTTATGTGGTACACAAACTACTAAACAATTTCTTTTCTGGAGCAACAAATTGGATTATTCCATTACAGGAGACAGGGAAATTGATGCTGGTACATTAGCTTTTTAAGGGTATCTCAGTCACTGCAGTTTGGTTTTTACCTCTGTGTAAAACAGACCGGATCGTCAGTCAGATTTTGGTCAAAACCTAAATACTGAAGCATTTCTACTCCTGCATCATTGGGAGTGTCTTGACGGGGAACATCACTGCCTGGTACGGAAACAACACCGAACACGACTGCAAGGCCCTGCAGAGAAATTGTCATTTTACCGATTACAATTAGCTGTAATTGTATTTTTACATGATTTCACATGACAAATACAAACATTGACTGATAATTCAATTTTAACCAAAAATGTTGTTACTGTTTTGGCTTTGTGGGACAGAATAGTAGGCTATTGCTTCTCTGTCTGGCCATTCATTCTCAGAGCGTGATTAATAATGTGATCAACTGTAAGTAGCAGTAAGTCCCTTGATGTGCCTCATTTTGTCAAAGGACTTTTTTTTTACTTTGTTGTCTCTTTAGAGTATTCTTCAGTGTAATTCTTAAAGGTTATATACATACGGGCACATATCCTAAGTAAGAAGCGAGGCCTTTGAAAATACAATGTCTTTTCACTTAACCTGAAATATGCCACATTTAAGCATTCCAATTTCATGAAATCCACTGAAAAGTCTTTGAATTAGATGTTAGAATGATGCTCTTTGCAACTATTGACTATTACCTGCATTACCACTGAATAGATATATACTTTATTGTCCTTTACCAAGGAAATGTGTTGCCACTGTCTGTACAAGCCCTCACATAAATACATAGATAAATGAATATGGCTTGATATATATTGCTTGATTGGCCTTTCAGTCTTTTCACATCAGGCCCTGTTCTATGGCCCAGGATGTGATTACCGGTCGCAGAAGAACTGCGGTTTATCTGTTGGCGTAAGCCGAGCAGAATACTGTTTAAACCGGAATTCATGTGAAGCACTGTATCCTGATGTGGCAAACCGTGTGTGTGTGAGAGTGTGTGTTTGAGGTGGATGAGGGGGTTTGTGCAGGGTGTTGGATTGGTTAGGCCATGTGGTTGAGCTGTCATAGTCCCCCCTCAGGCATGAAGTTGATTATTATCTGCCTTCCCTGAAGTATTGTAAAGATGCAGATGTTCTTTCTTTATCTGCCAGAAAAATAATGAATATGCAAAAAAATGTGGTCAAACTAGGTATCAGTTGAAGGCGTAATCCACAAGCCCTGGGCTTTGTGACGTGGTGGTGATTGATTACATTGAGGGCTCACCTGCAGTACTCTCTCCTCTTAATCTTTCTCTCTGAAATACACACACTCACAAAGAGAGAGGCAGAAGTCACCAGTCAGGGAACAATATCCTGCTCAGAAGACCCTTCACAGCACACTCTCATAAATCACTGAGACAGAGCCACCACCCTCACTGTCAGCATGTTATTATGCACACACACACACACACACACACACACACACACACACACACACACACACACACACACACACACACACACACACACACACACACACACACACACACACACACACGTCCACGTTCCTCACAACATGCATTCATTCAATTCAGTCAATTTTGCTACCCAGCCATAAAAGGATGTCATCGAAAAGAAGAAATATGACTCGAATTTAAACTCAAAACTTGCCCTCAAACACACCTCACCTGAGTTGATTCCCTCTGGCTCTGCTTAAAACACACATTCTCACAACAGCCGCTTCTGTGTCCTGCTCTGCCCTGGCCCTCTGCACTGGCCATTCCTCAGTGACAGGGTGCCGGGATGAGAGGCTCTGAAGGGCGAGGTGAGGGATGGATGAAAGCCCTGCGGCTAAGGTCCCGGGGCCCTGTGTCCTGTGCAGGTGGCAGGTGTGATCTGGCCGGGTGCAGAAGCGTGAGTGCAAGGAAGAGGAGGACAATGAAGGCGTCTGTGGCCCTCATCGCAGCTGCAGCAGGCGGGGAGGAGCGGGGCTGACAGATAAGACAGTAGGACAGACGGAAAGACGGAGGAAGGGAAGGACAGCGTAGGGTGCGCAAAGATGGAGATGGGACTTCAAACAGAGGATTGGGCCCTGGGTGCAGAGAGACGCATTCTTGTCTGGCATGGAGGAGGTGGGGACAGAGGGAGAGCAGGAAAGATGGATGGCACAAAAACGGTGAGCATCAAAGTCCACAGTCGTGCAGATGTTTACATCGTGCACACTTTTGCTCAAAGCCCCTGTGCTCGGCCTATATCTGTGTGCATATTGATGTCAACCTCCCTCTCTGTATGGATTTGTATCGATGAGACAGTAATCCTCTTCCCTTGCCGCCCTTGTGTGCAACTGTCCACAGCTCCCACTAAGACCCGCTGATCTCTGCCACATGGCGCTCCATCAAAGCACTGATGGTCATGCCTCTCAGGGCAAGTTTTGCCAAAAAAATGCACCCGAGTGGCATAGGCTATACATGTTCCTCATGAGAGGCAGATGAAGGTCTAACGCTACTTTAGACTTTGTATCATCTTGGATCACATGAAGGAGAGTGAAACAAAGCTGCTCTCTGTTAAAAAGCACTCTTGTCTGAGCATGTGCACAGACACACACACATTTCCTACTTTCTCTATTGGACCTGATTAGAGTGACAGGGGCACTTCCCATTGGCTGTGAGAGTGGCCCTCTCCTTCCCAGGGCAGCCAATTTCCCCTACTCCAGAGCTGATAGGAAACTTTGATTGTCCACTGAGCTCAGGAGAGACAAAGAGATTTTTCCTCTTGCAATCCACATATCGCTCCATCACATCTCTACCTGCAATCTCCCCACTTGCTCTCCTCTCCTCTATCTCTCCCTCGTGAATTTTCTTGCCTTATTTCCATGATCACAACTGTTGTGGGCTGCTGAATGTGAGTCCATTAAACTGGCACTGACTGCTTTGATGGGCAGGAAGTTTCACTTCATGTGGTGACATCTGCATCCTGTGACACAATCCTACCCTGCATACATGATGTACTGTCTTGGCTTACCACTGTCCTCTATTGGCATTCCTATAATTAACACTGTGAGCACAGGCAGATGCTGCTAAAAGCATTTGCATACTAGTACATGTACTCATGTTGAGTGTGAAGTAAACCGAGAAAGATACAGCGGCCAAAAGAATAAGCAAGGCGTCTAAACATGGAGAAAGCCAACAGGAAACATCTCCCTCTCTCTCTGCACCCGATGCTGGCCCTCCCTGAGAACACACTTCCTGTCAGAGCTCCTCTAACTTCCTGTCCAGCCACCGGGAATCCCAGCTGGAACATTCCAGCTGTGCAATAGTCTCCCTCCCTTTCTGGGCTGTTTGATTATTACAATTTATTTTACACACACACACACACACACACACACACACACACACACACACACACACACACACACACACACACACACACACACACACACACACACACACACACACACACACACACACACACACTTGACTCAGAGGCTCTTGTAGTGCTAGTGCTACCGCATCCCATCCTCGCCAGGGGTCGCTACATAACAGCACATTTTTCTCCTGCGTGACTTGACTGGAGAGGAGAGTGTGAAAGTCTCCGTGCTGGGGATATAAGCGCTTCCATCTCCTCAGAAGGCTCTTATTTATATTACTAGTTTTTTTTAGAGCAGGGAAATTCGCAGTGCCATTAGTCTAATGGCATTAGATGAAATGGCATATGCATGTTTATAAATGTGCCTTCACGCGGGGTCCATATGGGCTGGAAAAAAAGCAGGTTTGGTGACTTTGAGTATGACCTTTTCGGAAAGAGAGCTAATCCCGAGCTATAATAGACTCCGGGACCGATATGGAAAACTGCTGCACCGTTATCTCGGTTGTCTAGGAGACCATCAGAGCACCGGGGCCGGTGGAGATGCCACGGTATTAAAAGGGGAGTGCGTGTGCGTGCGCGTGTGTGTATGTGTGTGAGTGTGTGAATTGGAAAATGTTTTCTTTTTTGTCATAAGTGTCACTCATAAATAGGCTACTGCATTATGGACGTTGACCATTTTTTCTGCCACGTTTGGCCCGCAGCATTTTCTTTCTTTCAGTAGGCTATGTTGAAATGTTAAATTCAATTCGAAAAAGTGAATAAGGGGCCACGCTCGGCTCATTATTCGTTAAATGAAACTGCACTCGCCTGGCATCAATTATGAATCATGAACTAAATTATAGCTAACTTAGACTGTTAACCTTATATTACCACGGCAGGTTATTTAACTGACAACACAGGCCTAATGTGAGGCCCGTTTGCTCTGGAGACTGACCAGACTAGACGAAATCGGAGAAAGCTAACGGTCTATATTAAGCGGCTTAGTTGTTGTGAAACTGAAGATAATGTGATCATGTTTCGATGTGTTTACTAGGAAGGAATCATTTTCACAAGTGTAGCCTAATAAATTAAGTTGAAAATTGATCTTATCGCGTTATCTGCATTGTATGCTGTTATCTAGAGATAGCCTACAAATATCAAATCATTAGGCTACAAGATGCAGCCTATGTCTTAATCCACTGCGAGTTTCCTTAGTTTGTAAATGTGTGATAAAAGGCCTAGGCTACAGTCTTGTTTTGTAAAAACTCTAAATGAGCTAAAGTGAATTACAAAAAGGTGGCCTAAATGTATGTATGTAGGCTATAGCTTGTATTGATAGCTAGGATATGTAAAGTGTATGTAGGCTACCAATGATCTCACCAATAAACTCCCTTTAAGCAGCCTATTGGCTGGACCGCTGCAGCGCGTAAAACGTGTAAATATTTCTTATTCTCTGCGCCTATCTGTCTCTATCAATCTGCGCCCCCCTCCCCAACAAATGATGCATTAGATGCATTGAATGTATTTGTTGTGCAAGTTTGAAAAGGCGGCGATAATCTGGGAGGGAGAGATAAGGAACACCAATTTATTCAGCAGCACTTTGGACCCCGCTTCCAGCCTCGGTCGGTGCTGACACCCCCAGCAGTTTGCTGATAACGATTAGGCCATTTATTATCTTCACAGAGAACAAAGATTGCGTGGTGCCGATGAAATATTACCCCTGGTAATAATCAGAAGGAGAAGGGCCCTGCCATCTAATGCAGTGTGCATATAATATCGTCTATGACGGAGAAAATAACGTGCACACACACCAACCCACACACACACCAACACACACACACACACACACACACCAACCCACACACACACACCAACACACACACACACACACACACACACACACACACACACACACACACACACACACACACACACAGGCGGAGTCATGCAGAAAATTGATTAACAAAACAAGTGCAAGTAGACACAAATACAACATTAGACTGTTGTGAATTTGATTTGTTGATAGAGATACTCCTATTTTCAACATAGGCTAGCCTAATAATAATAATAATAATAATAATAATAATAATAATAATAATAATAATAATAATAATAATAATAATAATAATAATAATAATAATAATAATAATAACAATAGTATAATAATATAGACACATTTTGGTGATTGTCATTTCAAGAGGTATAGCATAAAAACCTCTGGTGAATTGTTGTCAGGTCTATAAGACGATCACAAAGACCCTACTGTCACAATTCTGAACGAATTCGATTCTAGTTAACTACCACTTATAAAAGGCATAGTGTATTGTTGTTTGTTTCGCCTAGTTATATTAATAGTGTATATAGACTAGTCTACATGTTGCAACTTGCAACTTAAATAAATAGACCAAATAATCAAAAGTCAAACTAAGCATTTCTTTCACAGGCCATCATTAATATAGGCCTACAGCCTATAGACAAACTCCCAAAAAAGATTTTTCATCCCCGTAGGTTTTATGAGTCAAAACATTTCATACTGAACAAAGTTATATTTCCGTGGACGTCCATTATGTGGCAAATATTTTAAAGCTCTCACATCTTTGCTCTAGTGATTCCAAACATTAAAGCAAATGTTATTGATTCAGTCAGACTTCACATTTCTTTTTTACTTGTCTTTTCTTTTCATTCTTTTTGTTTGCGTGTGCACTCTGGGGAGCACGAGCCCCGAGTAGCAGAGGTCCTCGCGCCCCTTGCACCTGCCTGGCTCCAGCGCCGCGCACGAGCCCAGGTCGCGTGCAGGAGATTTTAGGGGCTTTGCATGTTTTACAAAGTTGTTGTTACTGTGTGGGATAAAAAGCACAAAAAGGAGGGAGGGGAACGTGTTTTTTTTTCTTTAACAGATTTTACACAGGAGGGGGGGGGGGGGGTCATGAAGCAAAATCTCAGTCAATTAGGACCGAGGCCGTCAGTCTGACCCAAGTTTTAGTGAAAACAAACACAACAGTAACAAATATGATAAATAGCGTGTAGATACGTTGAACCATCACTCACTGCAAATGTAGCCTAGGCTATAACACTTTCTTACCAAATGTTATTTTTTTTCCTATTGGCTATGCTATGTTGGTCGTTTACAACTCACAGTGATTGTGAATGTATTATCTTGCACCTGTACAAGTGGGGCACAGAGACATCCACAAGCCCTTTAAAGACCCTAGGAAGTCCTCAACCAAATGCAATTATTTAGTTTCTTTCTTATTTGACTTCCCAGAGAAGTGAAATATAGTCATATAATGTCACAACTTTAACCTTGAAGACAATTCTGCATTCATTGATATGCAACACCAAACATCTGCCAGAAGTGTGTTGAAGGTGAGTGCATACCTGGGGTCCTTGACATAAAGCGATGAAATGCTGGGACCTTCTGTAAGGGGCAAGGTAAGCTCTATTGATCACCTCCTGGGCACAGGTAGCTATTGCTGCCATTTTCTATTTAACCGGGACCCGGAAGACAGGCTGCTGGCTGACGTGCCATTACGTTGTTGTGTTGCTGCAGCCTCTCATACGGCCACTGAAGTTTTTGCTCATATTCAGAGAGGTTTGGATACAGCGAGAGAGGAGGGAGACACTGAGCGCAGACACACACAGCACTCTCCGGGAGATGAGACAGCGAGCAGCGGCTCCAGCCCACCGGTTGTTCTGTGCTGTCTCGACAGCATCTTTAAAAAGCAGGGCCCGCCTGGACACATTTTCCTATCGGTCGTTTATTTTGAGCCATTATTTTGGAGAGAAGCGCCGAAGCATGTGCAGTGAATCGAATGGACCCACTTTCTCTGGTCTGACATAGAAAACGCAGCCACTCTGCTGCTCTGTTTACTGGAGCAGGTAAGTGATGTATTCATATTTTTAGACTATCTGCTATTTTAAAAACTTCTTTTGGGAAATGTTTTTTCCATTTAAATATTAAAATATGCTAATATGGTATAGGCTATAATAATTGGTTTAAAAAAATCTCTTCGATGGTAAACATTAAAAAAGCTATAGCTTATGTTTTACAACATTTCTTGAGCTAAAGCTTTCATGATTGTTATCTTTTACGCTTTGTTCATAATTGCAGCTTATATTTACCTTCACATTCAGCCTTAGTTTGTCACGGCTATTCGATAGACTATTAACTGTAGGCTAAACCTCCGTAACATCTGACAAGAAAGCGGCACAATATTGGATTAAACGTGTAAAGCATATCAGTAACCTCCTATCATTGTAAAGATGAGGTATTAGCTACTTTTGTTATATTCACTGGAATACTGTTTTTTTTTTAACCTAAATTATTTTTCTACAATAAAAAAGAAGACCAACATTGAGACAAATGTAAGAATTAATACACTCATGCCAACCATAATATTGCGCCTACTAGACATATGGCTACAAAATTTCTAAAATGTCCAAGAATTCACGCAGTCACGTAATAGTACTGTCAAAAAGGCATTTTAATAGCCCACTTTATGTTGCCGCGAGCTAGGTATTCTATTCCTGAGAGAAAGAGAGAAAAAAAATCTCGATCACGAAATGGGCTGGACACAGACACTTAGGTATGACAAAAGTATTCAATTGTCAAGCTTTAAAATGCATAATGACTTGAGCAATGATCTCTCATCAGCAGAAAGAGCAATCACAGCACTACAATAGAGGAGCAGAGACAGGGCGGGCTAGGGTCTCCTCAGGCATGCAGGAGCAAATACATGGCGCCTTTTACACTGTAACACCCCCCCCCCCCCATCTCTTACCTGTGCTGTTGTCTGCATGATGCTTTATGGACTTTTCGTTTGACATTGTGTGAACCTCTGTGTAAGTGAGAACAGTGTGTAACATAGATATGTAGGTTAAAGGCAATGAGAGTAAGAAAGAAACATCTAGTTATTTTAATGAATGAGTGAATAAATGGCTGAATGAATGAATGTAGTTCAACACTGTTGTTGAGGAGCTGTTGCTGCATATTTGACTTTTTTTTAATCAAACTGTTTCTAGAACCGTTACAGCATTGAGCTATAGATAACTTCTCCAAAATTGTTCTTTATTTAAAGCTCCAGTAAGGGTTTTTTGAAGCTAAGATTCATCTTCTGTTCCATAATCCTTTTTGTTAAGTGTGCAGTAGTTCATGTTTTGTGTCCTGGCTGCCCTATTCTGAAATGTCATTATTCTGAGCTCAAGCTGCTTAAATGGGAGTGAGTGCTGTGCTCGTAGCAGCTTCCAGGCCCCTCTCCCAGCAGTTATATGGTCCTGTGTCTGGGTGCTTGGGTCTAAAGCTCCCCAGTGCCCTGGCTCGATCTAATTAGCCGTGAGTAAAGGGGACAATAATGCTTCAGCTGGTTTGTGTCATTCTCTTCTCTCTGGCTCTGCTTATCTTCACAAGCTCCACTGTGGCTCTTCAACCCCCCCCCCAAACACACACATTCTAGCAGTCACACACCTCCACTCTGGATAATGATGGATGACCGTGCCCAATGGGAACAAACAGGTAGATAAAACCAATCCCATTTAATAACAGCGTGGATCGGAATGATAATCTTGTAGTTCATTAGCCACTGTGGCTGCACAGCGATACAGTTGTTGTACACAGTTCTCACCCAGTGCAGGAGGTGTTGTGGGAGGGATAGTGTTCTCCAGTCTAGGATAGCATCCCTGGAAGAAACAATACTGCTGTGTCCTTGAGAAAGACAGAGGGAAAGCAACAGCACCCCCCCCCCCCCCCCTCCACTAACCCTCCGTCACCCTCTCCCATCTTTTGTTCCAGCACAGATACAAATGGGATTAATGAAGGTATAAATTACAGAGGGCTAAATCCTGCTGAGTAATCCATTTGGCAAACATGCAAACAACAATGGGCATGCTGCAGCAGCTAGCCTGAGCCTGACACACTCTCCAAGGCACAGTGGTTAGCACGGCCAGAAAACAACAGGAGCACAGACTGACCACTGCAGGCTATAATGACATGTGACAGTGCTCAGAAAAAAAGTTATTTCACTATAGTATATAGTAGCCTATACTAGTCTGAAGAACAGGAGCATCGCTGGTCATCCATTCATGCTTGAACAGAGGAAGTCATTGCTTCAGGTTCAAGTGTGGGAGAAATTTTTCAGCAGTATGAAATATTAGACATACAAATAGTGTATAATTCATGATGTATCCGTTTTGCATTAAATGCGCAGGATCCATAAAGGATAATGAATACAAAGGTAAGCATGTTCTCACTCCACCTGCCAAGGAATGTCAGTTATTCGGTTAGCTGGCCCTCTGCTGCCCCACATGCACTAATTTGTTGATTTTAGGAGTTGACAAGCTCAAAGGGCTGAGCTCATCAACTCGCTGCCCCTGGCAATGTGCCACTGATTTAATGACTGATGACTGACACACACACACACACACACACACACACACACACACACACACACACACACACACACACACACACACACACACACACACACACACACACACACAGAGCAGATCAGAGCATGAGCATGATTGTCCTAATGACCTGCATCGTGGATACCGTGTCATCAGAGTTATGAAGGGTATTTGAACAGGTATCACAAGCTTCACGTGACACCCTAGGAACTCCCCCTCCACCCCCCGTGATTCTGTGACGTCAGGTCAAGGCGTCAGCGTGGCGGCCAGTCTAGGCTCCGAGCACCCTCCAATTATTCCATGTCAATCACACACACACACACACACACACACACACACACACACACACACACACACACACACACACACACACACACACACACACACACACACACACACACACACACACACACACACAGCAGATCAGAGCATCCTAATGACGGAATAATAATTACGCACAGCAGTTAATTCTGCAATTAGAATAAAATAGAATACGATTTTATTTTTTTAAATCACAAAAGCCCTTTCCTCAATCCACACTGGCAGAAAAAATGTGGTATCCTTCAAGGCAGCAAATAATAATAGGCTAATGATGACAATAAAAAATATAAATAAATACGCCTCTGTGTAGGGGTTGGATTTCTGTTTTGATTTGTAGTGTACGTTTTGGATGAGGGCGTTAGGAGACACTTTGGTGATCACCAACTGGTTTTCCTTGCGCCCATCCCTTGTGCCACCAAGTGAAAACGAGGCGCCATTCGTATGTAAACTGTGTCTGATTACTCTGTTCCCGAGACAAAACCACTGTTTTCACAAGATAAATGCACTGCTATTAATTAAAGACAATTAGGCGCTCCCAACAATGGGGCAAATTTTGGGGTCATAAATCGACTCCTCCTCTGTTGGTTTTAGAGGTGCTGAAAACATAACATTTACATAATTTACATTATTTACATAACAGCGGTATGCGAAAAACAACACTTAGGCCTACAATTACTGTTGGTAATGTGAAGCTCAATCAGCAACATATTGCAAGTGGATTCTAACACCACTTAAAAGTCTTGAAAATGTTTCTCAGATGATTCATATTGTTAAAATATTTTGACACAGGTGGAAGCGATTTACAATAGATTACGCTTTCTAAATCATTATAGTAATCCATAGGCCTATAGCCTATTGTGCAGACTGAATTTCCCTTCATGTTAGATGTCTGTCTTTAGGATTATAACTGCCGCTAAAAAGCAGATTATCAGGGACCGATTGCTCATTCAGTATGAGCTTCATGAGAAAGAAAGACCCCCGAGAAATTACACTGCTGATTGATAAGTCTTTTAGTTTTTCGGTGCAGGGAAATGGAAATTGAAAGAAGGAGAGCAGGGATGCAGCGAGCCAATTGTTGCAGGGCGGGCTGTGATTGGCTCAGACCGAGGCCCCGCCCCACGTGGCTTGATATGGGAATTTACTGGCGCCAGCCGCATCAGTCTGCGCCACATCTCATTACTGAGCTCGAGCACTGCATGGATCAGGAGGTTTACACATCTAAGCTGTATTTGCCATCAGCTGATCGAAATTGCAACAGGTAGCCTATCCGGAGGAAACATTGTACTTTTTGTCTTTATGCGGGACGGGATGCATTGCTTCGCCATTGATACAGCTGTGCACTAGCCTACTTTGTTTTCGACCTTTAATCCGGACTCTAAAATGTGCAAAGTTTATTTCACGTGCCAGGTGCTATGATTACTAGATACAATATATAAAGGACGCTTCATCTTTACGTGGAAGCAGAGGTGGAGCAGCCACGGTGTTTATAAATTAACATTTTGTTTTCATCTCATTGCAGGTAACTGAGGAGAAAGGAGACCGGGTTATTTAAGGATTCTATTTCTAAAGTAGGCCTAAATAAACACAGCCGAGACTTTCACAGCTCACGAACTATATTGTAAGGAGGATTTAACTTCCACTTGGAAGCAAACATAAAGTAGCCCAACACACAGAGACGCCTTCAGAGGAAAGGACACGGCCAGCTCAGCCATGGAGGTCGCAGCGGCCGATCAGTCTCGGTGGATGGCGCACCATCACGCTGTGCTGAATGGCCAGCACCCGGACTCTCACCACCACAGTCTGAGCCACAACTACATGGAGCCGATGGCGCCTTTACTGCCCCAGGACGAAGTTGACATGTTTCTGAACCACTTGGACTCTCAAGGGAACCCCTACTACACCAACTCCCGGGCCAGGGTCACATACAGCCAAGCACACGGTAAGATGCGCGCACGTTTGCAGTGGCACTTCTGAGGAATGTGATGAGAAATTAGGATCACGTTTAAGTAGGCCTATAACGTATCAATTACCAAACATAGCTTTATATATACAGTATATTTAGTTATGAATGTGTGTGTGTGTGTGGTTGTGTAATATGGATTTTCATTAGAAAGTATAAGCTTAACACGTGTGCAATAATGCAGTGTGCAGTAATTTCATTAAAAAGTCCCTTTTTACTTTACCAACATGAAAGGAATTTCTAGCAAATGACAGCGAGAGGAAAGGGAAGTATGTCATTTAACCCCTCTCTGTTGGGGCAGGGGTTTCTGGAGGGAGAGAGAGGCACTTCCCGGATATAAAATAAAAACCGCAAATGTACTAATAACAATCTTTAGTCCGAGAGCTGCAGCCGATGAAAAGATACTGCCCTGACGAGAAGCTACTTTTTGTGTGTTTTCTGCAGTAGGCTAGGTCTTTATTATCTCTATCCTAAACAACAAGATGTGTGAGGCTACTGTCATTTAACCGATAATATAATTTTAATAACTAGCCTAAGCGGTTGGAAGAAAAAAAAATCTTATTTTAAATTAACTAGGCCTACCCATATTTTATCTACATCTGGAACTATGTCGGACTCGAATAATTCTGAGTATTTAGCAGGTAAGCTAAAGGACTTGTGTAACTTCTGTTATGAAAACTGGTGGAAAGACGGGTGTGTCAAAGAGGCAAAAACATTTATTACATTCTTTTGGATTTCAGCTCGACTCACTGGGAACCAGGTTTGCCGACCACACCTCATCCACAGCCCCGGTATTCCCTGGCTGGACCCCGGGAAAGCAGCCCTGTCCGCGGCCCACCACCATAACGCATGGGCGGTCAGCCACTTCAGCAAACCCGGCCTGCACCCCACCGGCTCCGGCTACCCATGCAGCAGCAGCACCGGCACGGCACCGGTCTCGTCACTCACTCCGGCGTCCCACTCCAGCCCGCACCTCTACAGTTTCCCCCCTACCCCTCCGAAAGACGTGTCCCCGGACCCAGGCCCTACCTCTCCGACCTCCAGCTCGACCAGGATGGACGAGAAGGAGTCGATCAAGTACCAAGTGCAGCTGACGGACGGCATGAAAATGGAGAGCTGTAGTCCGCTCCGCAGCGGCCTGGCCTCGATGAATGGCCAGGCCACGCACCACCCTATCCCGACCTACCCTGCCTACCCTCTGCATACACCCCACGACTACAGCGGCAGTCTCTTCCACCCCGGCAGCCTACTCGGCGGGTCCTCCTCCAGCTTTACGCCCAAATGCAAGAGCAAGGCCAGGTCGAGCTCAGGTGAGTCTCACGTGTGTTTCTCCCTCACATCAGATGGCATATCAAACTGAAAAGGCCTTATGCAATGGTTATTGTTAATTCAGCTGAGCGGTAAAGCGTTACACACCGATGTTATCCAATCAATCATCAGCAGATACATGTTTGTCACCATGTAATAATATTATCATAGCCTGCTATTTACAAACATTTCGTTAATAAGTGTATGGGCTCAATACCATGCGGGGATTTACGCAAATGTTTTGTTTAAAAAAAAAAATATTATGGCTTTATTATCACTTCTGTCTTGCACTAATCTAATTGTTAATGCTGATGCAAACGTGTTGCTCCAGTGGGTCACTTACAAAAAGAGTGATCGTTTCCATATCGGACCCTTCTCTCCTCTTAAAACCTGTCCTGACAAGTCTGATCTTTTGTCCCATCGCACTCCTCGCCCCTCCCTGCATCCACTTAAAAGGCTTCAATTTAGTGAGGAACCAACCTCAGATGAAACTCATCGAACTGATCGGGGTCAACTATTTACTACATGTTCAGCTTGAACCTTTATGCGCATGGTGTTTCTGGGGGTGATTTAAAAGAAAGGATTAGAGCTAATTAAACCAATCAATAATTTTTATTTAGGTTAATTTTGTTGGTGCTTTGGCAAAACAAAATAAACGCAATAATTATAGTTTGGCAAAATATTTAACACTAACACAATTTCCTTTACATCTTTCACGAGCATTTTACATCGATTTATTTAATTGGGTCTATGTTCAGGCAGTCAAATGGCTTCTTCTTCGTGCCATAGACTTGTTTTCTTTTAAATGTGGCACTTAAAAATGAAGGAGTCACGACGCACTGGCTCCTGCCATATCCTGTATACCTCGAAGTGAACAAAATCACGACCTCCACCCCGCCCACAGCTCTCCCCTGTACTAACAAAGCACAGGCGACAGAGCCCTGCTGTTTGTGTTTTTAAGCATGCCCTTGGTCCAGTACACTGACATGAAGTGGAGGCAACAAAGTCCAAAGTAGATCTGCTTCTATGAGTAGATGAAAGTGTGTTTAATAACACAGTTACTTAGTCTACTTCTACGTTTCTCTTGGAGACCAGTGCGTTGAGCAATCCTGATTATAGAGTGCATATAATTGGTTTTAATTTTTTTTTAAAAAGCAAACCTTGTGAATTTGTTTGAGTTTGTTTGGTATAATAAAACACAGCATATTAGCTGACTGTCTGGATAAGCACCTGATTCAATAGACTGCATGTGTTGGGAGTAATATTTAGGGGAATATTTAGACTAATGTCTGACATTAATGTGCAGACATTTGAAAAACAACTCAGTCTGGTAATGGGTCTGTAATTTCCCTACATTGTTCCAGCTGTTGTGCTTTGAATTAATGGACAAAAAAAAAAATCAAGAAACATCTGTGACTGTTGCTCCAAATGTATTATCAATATTGTCATCCATTGTGCCTACGCGTTTTAATACACCTGGGGAATCTGAGTGAATGTTAGCTGTTGCAGCAAAGAAATGTTATACTGTGACATTTAAAAGAAGGTGGCCAGACTGTGCCTGCATCAGTAACACAAACATATCAGCTACGGCATTAAAAAGGCTCTTATCTATCAAAGTCGATGTCCTGTGCCAGTAATGGTGATTGATTGTTGTACAAAATGCCCCAATGACATTTCGGCTGTCAGCACATATACCTTACAGTAGTGTGGCTTCCTGTTGAACTAGCCTCAAACCATGAACTCCTCCTCCTCTCTACACTACCTTTTCACATGAAGCTTCCCATTTTTCTTCTTTTTCATATTTCAACACTAAACATTGCATAATACATAAATGCATGTCATTGCTGATGAATATTTGAAGTGTTAATGAACCTGCTTTAATGTGGTTGCTGGACCTGCGCAACACTTAAGCGGAAGAGAAGGGAGGTACAAAAAAAACGCCAAGATGCATTTCAAAAGGATCATAGCTTTTTGCTCAGGTCAGATTCCATTGTTGAGCGAGGGTGGGACTGTGGGTGTCGCTGGCATTATAACAGGAATAATGAGATGATGCTCTAGGGAGAGAGGGATACTTGAATTAAATGAATTGGTCGGTTTAGCAACAGGCTGTTTGAAGTCATTCAAACCTGAATAGGAGAGGAGAGCATGTGGGAATAACTAAAAAAGCAAGTTTTTATATAGAAGAGCACAAGTATGCACCGTGGTTCTCACTCAGTCTAGTTCACATTCAGTCACTTTTTAAGAACAATAGAAACTGCAACTGGATTAAACTCCAGTCTTTACTCAGTCAGTATTATTATTATTATTATTAAATGCGGCAAACGGGCATGCAAGCTTTTCATTAAATAGTCTGCAACACTGTCCGCCACATTTAATACCATCCCCACACTTATGTTTCCTCTCATGGGTGCCCACTGAGCTGATGAATAATGTAGTCCTAATTTGATGGTGTGTCTCATTCTTCATGTTGGACACCTCTGGACATGTTCTGGCTGTCTCTGGCCTCCCCACTCTGGATCGGTTTACATAGAGGTGTCTGTGTCCATGACAGCCATGCACACTTGGTACACCTGCTCTCTGATATGGACATTGTCACCATCATGAGACAAATTTTGACTTCATATTACAGGGCCATTTAGGGTCATCCATCACCATATAGCTAGTTGCCTGATTGGGCTGCACAGCTGCTACGTGTTGCTTCCGACAGAGGGTGAATTTTTTAATTATATAAAATTTCTTCTTTTCTCCTCTTGAATTATATGCAGAGGGTCGTGAATGTGTAAACTGCGGTGCCACCTCCACCCCTCTGTGGCGAAGGGATGGTACCGGCCACTACCTGTGCAACGCCTGCGGACTGTACCACAAGATGAACGGCCAGAACCGACCACTTATCAAGCCCAAACGTAGACTGGTGAGTCCCACTCCTCACTTCAACGCTTTACTCTAAGATAAGGCATCCAAATATGAGTACAAAGCAGATGCCTGCAGCACAATTCCAGGAAAGTTATATTTTCCCTATGATCTTCCTGGAATTGTTTGTCCCTCTCACCCCCTGATGATCCGCCTTCATGGCCTGTTACAATACTGCTACTATTGCCATTGTTCCTGCTATCATTATTGCTGGTACTTCTGATACTGTTACTGATACCATTGCCCATGCTGCTTTAGTTAACACCATGCTTGAGTAAATGAAAAGCAGCATGGACACACAACATTCTTATAGTGGATGTACCACTGCACAGCCATTTCTGGCATTAACCCTACTGAAGCTGGACACATTTCTTTGCACCATAACTAAATTATTTTATGGCTTTCAAAACAATTTATCAATTAGTTAACAATTTTTGTTAAGACCATGTATTTTAATTAGGCTATCTTTTAAAATCTGGTTTCCTACGTACTCTCAAACAAGAGCACATCATTATTTTAATAGCTTTTACTATTCTTTTTATGGGTTGATATTTTACACTAACTCCTGAATCCTTTATTGTCCAGCCAAAATAATATTTTTTTCTTTTTCACTTTGACTGGGTGCTTTGTCAACAAATAAACAAACCCAGTTGTTGTCTGGAAATTAGCCACAAATAACAATACATTTGTATGATTTAAAAAGTCTTTAATTGGTTAGTATAAATAAATAAATTCATGCCCCTTTTAACTTCATAAATATTAGTGATTAAAATAAAGAAACAAACTGCAACACAATTAATAAAATTAATACTTGCTAAATTATTAAGAATCAATTACTAGATAAATAGTAATATAACTTTATTCATCGCCTTGGGGAAATTCGAGAAATGAGGCTTTAACACAAAAAGATAGCCTAAATAATTAAAGGTTTAGTGCTGGTATAACCTTTAACTTTAATAAAAGTTAAAAATAATTATAATTGTGGGGGGTGTAGCCTGGGTCTACTGGTCTTCATGAACATTAGCTGGTAATTTGACTTGCCAGTAAATTGGTGGGTTTTTAAAAAAGCTTTCTGAAGCTTATTACCATAGCTTATAGTTTTTGATTTCTTTTGATATCTTTTTCGTGTGGTCCCTTGACCAGCTCCACGTCGATCCTGCTCGTGACATTTTCCACTGGGTCGGCCTATGTGGCTGTAGCTTTTGCATTTTCAGCTCAAGTGTTTTTCAGAGTTGTGTTCAAAGGGGCATCCAGTTGTTTCCTATCCGGATATCTGTCCGGCCCAGATAAGGAAGTCAGGCTCCCGGCTGTTTCCGCCTTCAACCAGCGCGCTGCATTCTCTATGGCCAGCCTGACATATACTGTAAAGAGATTATCACAACACTGGAGGAGCCGCTTATGTGTGAAGAGACAGACCGTGAGGGGCGGGGATAGGAAAATAAATGGATTTATGTTCTTCTCTTGTTTGTCATTCTCGGTGGGTAGTGGTACAGTCTTAACGCGCAGCGGCGTTTTATTTAGGTTACTCAGACTATTTCATTTCGCATAAAAAAAGATCATGGCTGTTGTTGCTCTCCAGGTCAAAAGCAACGAGCCCACCTGAAATTAATTAACAGAAAAGCCTCGATGCTGGCTGCAAAGCAAAGAGCCGGAGGGTTCTTGCATGTAAAGCTAATGTTTCTTATTATGTGTGAAGAATTGATCCGCAATGGACGCAGGAGCACATTGCCAGGCAGGACACCGGGTCTTACACGACTTGTAGCCCAGTTTCCCTAGATCGGGATAAATAGAGGGTTTACATTATACTACTTTTATTATACTTTACTATCATTAAAATTGATAATCAGCGACTGGCATATGCACGAATTAGAAAATGTTATCATGGTGTAGCGGTCAACATGCAATTGATTTAAACAAAAGAATTAAGTATTTTTTTCCGGTCTTAGATGTTTTTTTTCACATGGTTCTGCGGTCTCAAGGAAACCGCACGACAACCCACAGTCCGCCTTTTAATTTAAGAAAAACTTTCTGTCTCTTATTGATTTTGTGCTGAGGCAGAAAACACAAACTGCATGCGATGTCAGTGCTGTGGTTTTAATAACATAGACCTACATTTTAAATGATTGTAGCCTTCTATAGGTGTCGAAATGTCCAAATGTTTTTGTGCAGGTCCGCGCTGATCTCTCTACAACATGTGAATGGGTCATTATTCATGATGTATTTTCTCTGTTCCCTTCAGTCCGCTGCTAGACGTGCAGGCACCTGCTGTGCAAACTGTCAGACCACCACCACCACCCTGTGGAGGCGCAACGGGAACGGAGACCCGGTGTGTAACGCCTGCGGCCTTTACTTTAAACTGCACAATGTAAGTCCTGAAAAAAAAACACCGCTGCACTCAAGTGCGGGGTTTTGGGGGAAGGAGGAGGGGAAGAGGGGTACTGGTGGTTAACTGGTCAAGTGGGCGGACAGCTCGTATCGATTTAGGAGCAGTGAAACTGTGAGTGTCGAGGCAAAGCCTGCTCACCCTGTCGAGCAGAACCCACCGGTCGTCTTTTTTTTATTAATCCATCGTTGTTTCAATGGGGGGCGTTACTCCCCGGAGAGACTGCAGGGTGGGACTGTCTTTCAGTGTAAAGGCGTCGGTTACACTGATGAGGATTTGTCTGAGGCTGCTCCTTTCAGCTCTAGCCAGGCCCTCATCCCCATGTATTCATATTGACCCGGACTGTTCTGTTTGGTTTGAAATTAGACAAAAGCTCAAAAACGCCCCCGACTCCTTATAAATGCAGCTATTATGCAAAACAGCTGCTCGTTATTTATAGCAGTTATTTCACACTGGCATAACTCATAGCCTACTACTGGGCGACCATGAAACAAAATGTAAATCCTAAAAATCCTAATTCACTATTATGTGACATTCCAGGTGACATTTTTCAGTTATGAGCTGGAGCTATCAGCAAAATAAACCTCATCCACTACATAATGTACTATTCACACTGTCAGTGAGGCTTTTGTCTGGCGTGCCTTGAGCTAATGTGCTGTGTCTCCACAGGTCAACAGACCCCTGACCATGAAGAAAGAAGGCATCCAGACACGCAACCGCAAGATGTCCAGCAAGTCCAAGAGGAACAAGCGAGCAGGGGACGGCTTCGACGAGCTATCTAAGTGCATGCAGGACAAGGCCTCTCCCTTCGGCGGTGCACACGGCCTCACCAGCCACATGACCCACATGGGTCACCTGCCCCCCTTCAGCCACTCGGGACACATGCTGCCTACTCCAACGCCCATTCACCCTTCATTCGGTCACCCCCACCACTCCAATCGCTCGCCAGTCTGGGCTGAGCCTCACTGAGGCCCCTCCATACCCAAATCTCCTCTACCTGTAAGAGCCACCACATCGCCATTAACACTAAAATGGCCTCCACATCATGTTGAAAGCTGAGCAGACTTGGTGCATCATGTACAGTGGTTGGAGGGGAGAGACTTTCAGTTGGGTTTAATGACTGAATGACTGAAGCTCACGTCATGCCTGACCTCACTGATGGGACACTGCAGAGCAGGACTTTTGCGGACTCTGTAAAGAGCTAATATGACGAGGGGTTTCTTAGTCCCTTGGTGACTGAGGCTTGCAGGAATGGAGTGAATGGAGACGCTTGTCATTCTTTTTGCTTATTTTTACTAAGTCACTTTGGTACCCACCTCTCCATGACCCTGTAACAGGAGACTCGCAAGAGGTCTTAAAAAGAACTGCTGTTTTAACCTCACGGCCATCTCATTATATACTGAGATACGTGCACCCTGTCCATCCCCAGGCTGTCGTCCATAACTGCTATGGACAGACAAACTCTTCAGTGCTGGAGGTCTCAAGACTGTCTGACACCTACAGCACCCGTACACCCCCGTTACAAACCAGTCAGACGCAGACTACAGTACCCACAAACCAGTGCTCTCCTCACATGCTGGATTGTACACCTCCACAACGCTCACCACCTGTTTTTAATAATGGACTTTTATGGAAAAATACACAGTAAATAGAGTGTTTATAAATGCTTAATTGCTATTATTGTTGTTATATTTGATGTTATAATTATTGCTACGATAATTTATTTTCCCTCTTTAAGCTTTCGTCAAAGACACATGGAAACTTAGGATTTTTATTTCATGGTTATTACGTAAAGAAAAACAGACCTATCTTAGATGAAAAGTCCCTGAGCTGTACATTTTTATCATTTTTCCATCTCACAAAAGTAAAGGAAATAAAGGAAAATAAACTGCCTCGTAAGTTTAGTCGGCCTCTCTTTATCATTCTTACGTGCACACACATATACACGCAGCACAAGACTAAACTCTCCTTTTAATGAAGAGTGCTTGATTATGAAAATCATAAGGAATATCAGATACATCAAGGGAAGCTCTGTGATCCCTTAAGCATGGTAATGCTTTGGTCAGGCTCCTCCTCTATCTGTGATAGCGTGTTGTTAAGAGAAGGCCTCTTTGTGGAGTTAAGTCCCCGGGCTGGACCATTGTACCCAGACAGCAGACTCCAGAGAACAACTCCGGAGTCACGTACAGTCATACATGTGCACAAACCCACATGCTCATGCACAAACACAACCCCCAATTCACCAAATTGGAACCAATATAACTCATGCAAGGTCTTTAAAAAAACCTCTAACAGCCACATTTTTAAGAATTTGTATGCGACAAAAACTGAGTCGTGAGTGCAGTTCAGTGGGAGTCTTCTCCCTCCCTGTGTCTGCTGGAGTAGCCCTCTCTCTTGGCTGCAGTGATTGGAGTGAGAGGAAGGACAGCAGGTCTTTAGTGGGAGAGAGAGGAGGAAGGAAAGGCAATCAGGCGACCTGAGCAAACACGTGGGGGTCTGCTCAGACCCTTCGCACACAGATGTGCATGCAGCTGAGGCTGCCAGGAAGCAGGCTTCCCCTCTGTCGCTCCCTCATCTCGTCTTCTTTTTCTTTCCCTTTGTTTATCTTTTTTTCACCCTCTCTTTCAGATCTCCCATTTATTCTGTCTGTCTTTTATTCTCCATTCTCTCTCTCTACAATGGTCATTCTGTCTCACCCTCCCATTTGGACGATTACAGTAAAATAAAGGGGCTGAAGAAAGCTTGAACAGAGCCAGCCACTAATGAGTCGACTCGATTAGGGCCAATTTGAGGTCATCATCACTGAGTTCAGCATACCCTCACACACCCACAGCACAAACCAGCCGATTAAACAGTCCAAGCTAAAAGTGGACTACTACCCCTCCCTGAACGCTCCACTGGGCTCATATCTGTTGGACTGCTGTGGAGGCTGATCTGCTGGGGTTTCCCATAGGTTGATCAGTTCAAATTAGAAATAATATTTATCCAAGGACTTATATAGGTGATGTTTTGTTATCCAGTGTAGCTGGAGCACTGTGTTGTCAGCTTATACTACATCATAGTGCCCACAACCCTAACTGGCTGTACACACATGAAGACAGGACCGGTCCTAGTGTCTGTTTTCAGTGAGGGGGTGGGAGACACTTGCTGAACACCAGTGAAAATGTAACGCTCGACTGCCAATAAGCAGTCTGGCCATCTGTCTGTAGCGTAGTGCTGTGGGCGCTAGGCCGTGTACAGGCCACAGCTCCAGTAGGTTGCGTGCTGCTGCAGCCAGTGAGCCTGCTCGGCCGGGCTTGGCCGGACTCCCGGAGCCTGAGAGGGGGAGACGGAGAGAGCCAGCACTCTTCAATGAGGCCCTCCAGAGGGAAGGAGCAGGCCTCCCAAAAATAATACAGCCGTCTGCCAGGCCAGCGACTCCCTGAGCTGCCCTTGCCTGAACACACATTCAAACACACACGCAGACATGAACATGCATGTGTACATACATACAAGGGTGGTGTGTGACAAAGCTTCTCATGTCTGACATAGAGGCAGTGTTTATGGAAAGCAGGGTGACATTTCATCTCCTAGGCCTGATAGTTAGCAGGCACACGACATGCAGACTTGCTCTTGAAATGAATGCTTGGCTAAATGTTTTGGTCGTCAGCATGTGCCCCCGCTGATACATTTTCTACCCAATTCAATTCATACAGACTCTGTAATGTGAGGGTTCTGTATACTTTTTACTCACCAAGTCTTACTTGACCCAACTCCCAACTTCCCAACTCACATCATGAATTATGTGACACAAAAAAGCCATAAAATTGGATGTTACTTATCTTCACTATCAAAGTGGCGTTCCAAAGAAGAAATGATGCAGAGATATCTCGGATGCTTCGGCAGGGTGAACATGGTGGCCACCTAGATCAGAACACATTGGAGAGGTTTACGACTTTAACCTGGAACTGGATGTTTCAACTCATCTCAACTCATTACCTCCTTTTCTTTCTCCCCTCTGCTCTTCCGCTTGTCCTCAACCCCCCCCCCCACCCCCACACTCATTCCCTCTCTGAGCTCTATGTAACTCTCAGTTTTTCCCCTCTCCACCCCCCTTACTACTCCCACTCGTTCCTTGTCTCCCACTCCCCCAGTGTATTTGTTTTTTCATCAAATTGAATTAGCGGAATCAAAAGGTATCCCAACCATCTCCTCACAAAGTTGAGTTAGGGAGAGAGAGACGTAGAAGATGAAAGGAAGTGGAGCGCAGTTCAGATGCAGGTCTCTTAGTGTGTGTGTTGCAATGGGGGTTAACCTTTGCCTGGGTCTAACTAAAAAAGCAGCCCTCCTTCCTTAGACCCCTAGAAGGATATTAAGGCTGCAAGATGGGACAGTATTTAGATAATAAATACAAACATGGGACATTTATGTCATAAAGTTCAGTCACTCAGTAAGATGCTTGTTTGTTGACCTTGAGCAAAAAGATAACTTATTCTTTCTTATGCCATAATGGAGCATCAACTAAGCTCTTAACGGTTTGAATTGTAATGACTACTGAGTCATAGTGATTTTGCTATGATCAGACCCACACGTGAACTTCCTCTTTTCATGGATCAAGAGAAATTCATAGAAACACCCCTCTGATAGAGCTTGACAGGAAAAAGGTGGGTACATTAGGCAAAACACCTGGTGAACACTATTCATGGAAACCACCGCAGATGCACCATTTGACATCTTAATGACTCTTTACACTTTTTAAATTAATCAACCATATCACGTAGCGATGATGTGATCGACAAAGCTTTGACAGTAATAACTGTCACTCAGAGAGAAGCAGAGCTGACAGCAGATAATCACCGATGGCTTCTGTTGACAGCCAACAACCGCATCCTGCCCTGCCAAATCTTACTGATCTCTTCAAATGTCAGAGATTAGTCAGAAAAAGTCAAAGTGTTTTGATCTTGCATAATTTTTGTCTCCTGAATGACCCCAAGGGCCGTTCATGCCTTTTTCCTCCTGAACTTTAGGCCCAACATTGAAAGGCTGCTATAGCTACTACAGCTGCATACCAAACTTGACTGAGAACATGGCTTTTCAAAGCAGTGAAAAAAATGAAAAACAGGAAGTGAGAAGTTCAAACAGGAAATACTTATGTTGTACGATTAGGACCAATTAAGACCATAGAGGTCCGACAGAGACAGTAAAAAAAGAATGATTACGAGGGGTAGGATTGCACAGTATTTAAGTATAATTCCCTGCAAGGTTTCCTCCTGCAGGGTAACATCCTGTATGCAGTACTGTAAGAGCACTCACCACTGGCTTTGGTAACCTGTGCATTATTTGGACTACGCCAGGACAAAAGAGCTAACCATATGAGAACGCAAACCGATAGTGTTCAAGGGGGTAAGCGAGCATCTACAAAGCGTACCTCCTATGGAGACATTTTGATGCTAACGAGACATCACCTGCCACTAGCATTCCATTGACTGCCATTCATTTTGGCGTCACTTTGACAGCGAATAACTTTACATCTGAAGCGTTTAAAGACTATATTTGTTTATTTCTAAAGAAACACGACAATCTATAAAAGGCTCCATTACCTTGTATCTCAAGTTATGGCTCTGTAACAGCTGTTTTTGTAAAAATACGATTGTGTCATAACTACGCGACTTTCTGTTGCATAGTAGACAAATTACTGTATAGTCAGGAGAAGCTTGCAGGCAGTTTCGACTTACATTAGCTGTTTAAGTTTAATTACTAATGTTAACTTAATGTTAAGCATTTTAATTAAGCATTTTAATTAACAATAATTAGGCTATGCCTATGTTATCTCCTTACATATACCTACGCTCTCCATCTCTGTAAGATTGGGAATGATTGAGATTTGTCTTGGCACAGCTACCAGAAGACTTACAACTTTCAGACACGTTGCTCACGCACATCTACGTCTTCAAGCTCAGTTTGCAGCTGCGCAGTAACGCTCAGCCATCACCGGAAAGGTGCTTTTAATAGCCTTCACTGGTCTCCATGGACATCTACAGCGTCGCTTTGTCCATTAATTTTACTGTCTATGTGTTCAATATATTTTAGGCTTACTTGGGATGTATTCTTTAAATTTTTTGTGCCTGTTTTTTGTGCCGTCAAGCTGTATTTTGAGCTTGAAGCATGGTTAAAAAAGGTATATTTACCTAAATACTTATATCTAATGGTCAACATTTTTAAATGTGTAAATGTCAAAGAAAATGGCGACTTCATTTGTTCATTCATACGTTTTTACCCTCAGAAGGACCACTTTCTGAATTTTTTAACCAGCATGTGAATATGAAAGTAGAGAAGTGAAAGAGGGAAAAACAGGGAGAGTGTTTCATATCATTTATCAGTGGCTCAAGATAGACCTTATTGTCAGTTTGTGGTTTTGAAAAGGTTTCCGAGTTGAGTACTAATAATGAAAGAGGTTTATGTGCAGAGAGTTACATGTATTTGTGCTATGTTGTAGTCCTAGGTGTTTGGTGTTTTAAGCCCCCAATATTGCCTTCTAGGCAGCGCTGCCTGGAAGTCAATGTTGGATTAGGCAATGGTTAGGGTTAGGTGCCTTGAAGTCAACTGTTGCAGCGCTGCCTTGAAGTCGACATTGGGGGCTTAATACACCATTGAGCGTAGTCCTAGATGATTACCCTCTTCTCTAACTTGGTATTCACTTGCCTCACTGGGGTGTTATTGCCATGCTAATGTTTCTGTGTTCTTCTGTTTGCACACAATCCCAGCTGAAACAAAGTGAATACAAAATACTGACATCATTCAGCTCCCCTATTCACATGGACTTGCTGCAATTCAAACTAAGAACATTATGAATTAGCATCAGTCATCTGACCATTTTTCCATTCCGGTCATCTCGTACATTTCTTTTTTTGCAGCAGCAACAGTCTAGTTAGTTGAATCTGCTAAAAACGTATCTGTCAGAAGCAGGGTGTGGACACGTAGAGCACCCCTCCCTCGACTCACCCTGAAAATGAGGTCAGTCTCCTCTCACCTGGGACAGGGCGCATTCAGGATTTTCACCTGGGACAGGTAGTGTTCAGCTCTCATTCATGCCGTGTTCTGCTGTGCTGAGGCCCTCCGGCTCACCTGCTCCAACAGACAAATTCATCCCCACTGTCTGAGTACAAATGAGCCCATTCACCTGGAGGCTCCCATTGACAAACCGGGGGGCAAATACAGTACTAATGCCTGGGAGGGCTCTGGGGAGTGGGCGTCTGGACCTGCCATCCTCTTCCTCGCCCATATAATGTCCCTCTCACTATTCCCAGCCCCCCGCCCCGCTCCACTCGCTTTCACTGGCAGGTAACTGGAGAAAGTCATGAGTGGGGGAGTCCAGCACACCTTGGCCCATGGCCAGAAGTGAGAGGATGGGACCCAGGTGCCTACCTCTGGATGGATCCTGGACACTCCCACAGGGACTGATGACCAGACAGAGAACGGGAGGACTGTGGAGGACAGTAGAAGCCCACAGAGACCTGCCGTGCCCTGCTCAGAATCTCAAGCTGTTCAGCTCGCTATTATAGACTAACGATGGTTGCTTGAGCAGTGGATTAAGTGTCAGAGCTGTTCTGAGGCTGCCCTGAATTCACTTTTAAGCCTACTTCATTCTTATTGACTTCTAATGTATTGAGGTATTCAGGATCCTCTAGATTGCTGGCTTTCAGAATACACTTTCTCTGCGTTTCTCTGATGTACCTCTGCATACAGGCAAACCTGTATGCAGAGGTACATCAGAGAAACGCTGGCATGATTGCTGAATTCCACAGAAGGAGCCAGCCGGCCAGGCCTCATTTCAGTCCTGCTCATTGTTGTCACTCATGCGCAAACACTGCATGAGTTGAGGGCAATCCTAGACAACTTCTCTCAATGTTAATCTCCAGTACGATATTTTGTTAGGTCTATGGCTTTGTTTACCCAATACTTGTCAAGTTAATACAGGTTGACAGACACACACACACACACACACACACACACACACACACACACACACACACACACACACACACACACACACACACACACACACACACACACACACACACACACACACACACAGAATAAATAAAGTTTTGATATCTATTACTGTATCAATGTTTGATTCTTTTCAAAGAATAAGCAGAAGTGTAGCACTTTCTCATTTTTGATAGGCAAGGCCAGGAAGACTATATCTGTATCATGTATTACATCAACAACCTTAACATTAATGCATTGGACTGACAACCGGCTCTTCAACTGTCTCTCCATGTTTAACTTTTGTTTCACCAGTTTCAGGACAGGAGATATGTGCAGGCCTGCAACCATTAGACAGTAGATGCCAGAATTCAGTGGAGACAGAATTTATCAGTGGCATCACACATGCATAAACTCACTCACACACGCACTGCAGGCCTATCTGTTCAGGATCGGTATGAAAAAGGCGTTGTGCTCACTCATTGGCTCAGTGGGATGTTGCAACCCCAGCGCCTAACTGGTCCTTATCTCCCCTGAGCAGACTGCACAGCTTGATATGCATCTGTCATATTTGTCGGAAAGAAAAGACACCGCGGCGAAAGTGCGATGAGTCAAAAAACGGGCCAGCGACATAAACTCACTTCCCTGCGGTTTTTGCATGACCGTGATAATTTGCTTGTCTGTGTTGACTGCCTTGAGAAGACGCTACAGACAAACACATCCAACACAGTTACGGACGCACGATATTAAGCACTTGTAATTGCAGTTTTAATGCGTGTGGATATCATACACCTGATCATGCTGTGCTTACATGCCTGTACAGGTGTACATTTTGGCAGTCATGCTGCCCTGTAAGAAAACATGAAGACAAGAGCAGATTGTCATCATTCCATCATGGCCATTACCATGACAACAGATAAGGCCCTGTCCTCTTGTCGTCATAGCGGCCTTGCATCAGCTCCATCAGCTGCTGTGGCTAGCTGAGCCTCTGACTGTGCGGGTATGAGTTTCTATCTGAGGGCTATCTGGCCTGATAAGAGCTGGGAAAGAGACAGCATAGCGACACGTTTACAACTGAGCTGCTCACAGCACTAAAGGTTGTAAAGAATATAGACAGATTCGATGGTGAGAGGGTTTAAGTGT
>CM042428.1:33918610-33938610 GCA_023631565.1 Gymnocephalus cernua | reverse complement strand
CGGCTCCATAGCTCCTCTTTCCTCCATCGCTTCTTCTCATGCCCGTCTCTCACCCCCCCCCCCCCCCCCACCTTCTGCTGGCGCCTGCACGGTTAGTTAGGGATTGCCACAGGACATCATGTGACAAACAAGCACACACACACACACACACACACACACACACACACACACACACACACACACACACACACACACACACACACACACACACACACACAAACAGCAGAGTGTACACACACACACAGGAGCAGACGTACGCAAGCATGTAAACTACAAGCACCAACACATTCATTGGTCATTCTCCCTTCCATTGACTTCTTTCATGTGGGCTAACTTGAATGAGCAGTAGAGCGCTCAAACAATAGAGTCCATTCTATTGGCAGCGTCAAGGCTGTGTGTCCATGTTTGTTAGTCCCGGCTGTGGCCAGACACACCTTGAGGCAAAATGTTATCTCTTACTTACTGGAGTTCCAGCCTTACCAAATCTACGATTTGTTACTTGTTTTTATACATGACAAGTTCATTTATGCTGGTTATGAATCAGACTGTTTTATATGGTTTGTCCTTGACGACTCCATTGCCATTAATATTTCTGAGAAAGAAGACAGTTTAGGCTTTAAGCGTTTTGATTTATTAGGGGGATTTCTCTATTTTGGGACTAATGGATGTCAGAACAACAGGATAGATTAATATCTTGAAAGGAAGCCATTATTAGGATAACACTCTGTTGATCCCTATACTCATTACTCGACCTCCTTACCTACAGTATCCAACCCAGCCTTGGCTTGCTTGAATCCCCCTACTACCCCTCCTTGTCTGGCAGACCTCCAACGTCTGAAACTCTAGACAGCGCTGGTTCTGCCCTTTCTACAAAATTTAGGAAGCCATTAGCAACATCAAATCATTACTTCAGGAAAAGGGAGAGAACGATGCATGGGGAGGGGGTGGACTGACGACAAAAGAGAGGAACAGAACAAGTGAAAGAACAAGACATACACAGAAACAGAGATATATCAGATTTCTCCTGTTCTTAGTCAATCCATTACAATAATGTGCAGAGACCCATTTTACTAATACATTACAAAATGATACCCATAATAAACAGTGAACCGAATCACTGACTGAGAGGGTTACTGCACTGGATGCAACACACGCTCCCTACAGACAGGCCTTTCCTTGCACACGCACAAAACTAAAACTAAAGTCACATAGTTCAAAATGTTTATTTTTATAAGAGACAAACTGCAGAAACAACATCCTCAACTTGTGTCAGCACTATGAACACAAAATAGGCAACTGAAAAGATGGCTAAATGTATAAAATAAAATGACGAATAAAACAAAAACAAACTAGCATAGCTGCTTAAGTTTACACTAAAATGCAATTGATTCCACATTTCATGTCCTCCAATACTTCTGCTTTCCCCTACTCACTCACTCTCTCTCGTCACATCAACACTAGAGCTGGGCGATATGGAGAAAATCAAATATCATGATATTTTTTACCAAAAACATCAATGTCGATATTGCGACGATATTGTAGGGTTGACTTTTGGTGCTTCACAAAATATTAACACAATCAGAGTTTTGATAATTAATCACCAATAATAGGGATACAATGACAAAGTGGGTAAAGGCAAATAACAGAGCAGCTACAACAGTCTGGTTAGTTTAGAAAATCACACCAATTTACAGCCTGTAAAACCAGGAAAAGACAACATTTGTGTCATATCAAGATATAACGATATTCAAAATTTAAGACGATATCCACTCTCATATATTGATGTGGATATAATATTGATATATTGCCCAGCCCTATCCAACACTAATCCAGTTCAAATGTAAACAGGCTTAGGCCTTCATTCCTCACTTAAACCGTATCAAATGTATCAAAGCGGAGGCTCAGTGGTGTCCTTGGCTACAGAGGGGTCAGAGCGGGGCCACACAGGGCCACAAACTCTACTCAATTAGCCGAAGAGCCAGTTGGTCTGTCTGACCAACACCTTGTGTGTTTCTGCCTGCGTGTGTGGCAGAGGGAACAGTATGTGCATGTCCATAGCTCAATCTGTATCTATATCTGTCTATAGTGCAATATCATTTGTGTGTGTGTGTGTGTGTGTGTGTGTGTATGTGTGTGTGTTATGGCATGTAACAGTGACTGAATGTAAATGGTGCTGTGTACTGGGTTAATAGGTCAGTTCACGGTTGTAAAAGGCATGAGCATGTGTATATAATCAAGTGCGTGTGTGTGTCTGTGTATGTGTCGAGCAGAGACATAAAGTCTCAAAGCTCCATCAACCAAAAGGGAAAATATGTGAAAGGTTGTCTGCAGGCTAAGGACAATAATGCAGTCTGTGTCTGCAGCAACATTATTTCTCTGGTTAAGTCAGAAGCCCTGGAGGAGTACTTGATGTCCTTGAGAGTGCATCGCCTCTTTTTCTAGCAACCTTGAATATCCTTTTATTTGCTTTTAAATATAACAGCGAATACAATCCCCTCTTAGATGACATGAACTTTACAAGCTAAAGCTACGTCTGCCTATAATTTAATATCTAAAAAAAAGATTTTTATCTTTAAGAGCAGATTTCCACAAAGTCACAACTTGTAATCAGGAAGTTTACTTACTTAAGACACACAACAAAAGTGCTACAGTTTTTATTGATTAAAATCAACCATAAGTGTCTCATTTTAAAAGATAATTTGGCTATTTCTTTTTTTCCCCTGGGGGATTCTCAATTCTCACATGGAATGGTTGTCCTAAGATAAAATCCTTGCATCTACCCTTTGACCCAACATGTTGGTGCATCTGCGGTTGATACATAGGTGGGAAAGCTCTCATTATTGAACTATCTTGTTCTGTCATGGAACAGGAGGAGGCGAGGAAGGGTCCCAGGAGACTTTAATTACAATCAGTTTTCTTGTCAAGCTCCAATCTCATCAGCTACAAATATTTTATTGCTTGCATGCACAAGCGTGAGCCAATTGGACACAATCAAACTAATTAGCGAAAGTTAAACAACAGTTCAGTTCCACAATCGAATCCAGAGTCAGCCAGACACTGAATAAATTGTAATATAACAATAATGTTTTTTTTTATTTTTTTTATTATTAAATCGTCACCAGAGTGATGTTTACCCCAGTCAATCTGTGTCATTATGGTCAACATATTTTGTGGGCTCTGGCGGTCCCTTAGGGGCATTCCAGTTTAAGGGACCCTCCTTCCAGTCTCAATCCCAAGCCCATCACTCTTCCTCAGGCACTCAACTGTCAATCTGACCCTGATCTGGGAACCAGGTCTTATCTGATCCCCCAGGGCTCCCTGGGGGGGGGGGGGGGGGGGGGGGGGGGGCGGTTGCGGAGTAGAGCTGGGGTGTCCCAGCCAAGCCAAGCCAAGCCAAGCCAAGCCAAGCCATGTCTACATACCACAGGTACCGCACAACTTTCACACAGAGAGGTGCAACCCAACCGTGACAATGCATGTTTTTATCGCTAGTATAGAATGAAGACATGAAACAAAAATCGGGCACAGGATCCATAATATGTGATAAATGTCATAAGATGGGTTTAACTGATGTTGGAAATATATTAGCCATTAGCCAGTTATGTATATTAACCATAAACTACAATGATAAACCTGAAAATATTGTTTATACCATGAAAGGAAAAGAAGAAGACTCAAAATGGAATTTCCAGCGGTGGAAGAAGTATACTCTTCCACAAGTAAAAGCCCTGCTTTGACAATGCTTTATCAGCAAAAGTGTACATAAAGTATCGGTAGAAGCACTAATTAGGTCAAAAAAATTGCCTGTCAGTGTTACATTATTTTAATTGATATTATGAGATTATTATCATTACTGATGCATGAGTGTGTGGGACTAAATGGTCATATTTTTTAAGATGATCAGACTGAATCCTTTGCATGTAAAATGTTAATCTATGAAATTTAGTCTAACTACAGCTATATAAAATGGAAATACTAAAGTAAAGTACAAGTACCTCAAAGTTGTACTACTTGATTAAATGTACTTAGTTATATTATTTTACTGGTTTACTCCTTTGACTCCTTATTAACATTATAATATATTATAAAGTACATCATATCAGGCTTTGTCACTCACTTGTTACAGAATTAAAACATTTCTAATGCACTCTGAGGTCTTTTCTTTTGTGTTGGCTGCACGTGGTTTCCATTTGTTTGTATTGTATTTTTATTAGGCAACCTCTGAACTGACATGACAGATTTTAGGAACCTTAGGAAAATATGTTTTGAAGCGCTGTACTGGTGGCGTCCATGAGGTTTAGTAGTTTTAAGGTCTAAGATGCACACCATGTCCCCAGTTTGATTCAGACTGGGGACCTTTGTTGCATGTCATCTTCCTTGTTCTCTTATCCCATATCTCCTGCCTATTGCTACTGTCAGCTGTCACATGATGGCAAAAATGGCCGAAAAGATAATCTTAAAAAGCTGTAGCGTTGTGTAACTAGCACTGACCTCCTGAGGTGGAAGGAAGCTATATACATTTACTCAAGTACTGTACTTTAGTACAATTTTGACGTAAGTTTGTACTGTATTAGTCTTCCCATTTTATGCTGCTTTCTACTTCTATGTCTCAGAGGGAAATATTGTACTTTTTACTCCACTACATTTATTTCATAACTTTAGTTAGTAGTTACTTTACAAATGTAGATTAATACCTAATATAACTCAACTAATAAATGATAAAAGTATTATTATAGATTAAACTATCCAGCAGTATATCAAGTCATCCAAATGAGCTCCACCTCTTACCAGCAGCAACATTAAAGTGATGAACACATTAATGCATCAATAATTATAATCCAATTACATATTTTATTCTGAAATGGAACATTACGGTACGTAAGTACATTTTGATGCTAATATTTCTGTACCTTTACTTAAAGCCCCAGTGTGTAACATTTGTAGTTGTTTATCAAAATCTGTATTGCCCTTCACAAACTTGTCCTTTTTTATGAATATTGACCACAACCATCAATTCCAAGTATTGCTATTGGCTTGAAATTTTACATTTGCGCTTACATGAACTGGGGTAGACGCTCCATAGCCATGCGCCATCTTGAAATACGGTAGCCCGTAAGGGACATACAGGCTATACTGCTCCGCATTTCGCACTTTTCACTCAGTGGCACTGACTGTGACTGTTTTCTTTAACTGTCTATGACTGTGACGTATGCCAGGGACGGAGGGGGAGAAGATTATGTGCCACTCACTGCCGGCAGATTTGAAAGGCTGTTGCGTCTATTATCGAGGACATGTAACTGAGTCGCCGAGGAAATTAAAATGACAACGTGACAGGCAAAGCAACGCGACCAAAGTTAATATTGTTGTGGCTTTTCAAGATGGAAAGAGCTGATTAGGAGCAAGGATTTTAAAAGGGACACCAAAGTTGCCTGCTTTCTTCTCAACAGGTAATTCTGCCTATTTCTGTAAAAGTTTTATAGTTGCTACTTGCTTGGCTAACTATAGCATGGTTGTGTATAACGCTAGAACGACTTTTCCTCGCGTCAATGATGAAAAAGGATTGTCTACCTTGTAACATAAACGTAATCATATGTGCCGTGATTTCCCTGGCAGACAACTCACGTCATGGATCTGTAACACAGACTAGCTACAGCTAGAACAGCTGTGTGTAAACAATGGAGACACTAAGAGATCATTTCAGTTTCATTGACATTATTCATGCTGCTCAGAGAAATATATTAAAAACACAAACCTCCGTTGCTTCTCTCCTACGCTGTAAACATCGCCTTACACTATTAATCTCGTACAATATACAGAATAACGATAGCACTGATACTTTACTAACATTAGCTTGCATATGTTTGGGAACCTGATAGCTGATGTTAGCAATGAAATGGTACCAAAATAACATAAAACTATTATTACACTGGAAGGGACACTCATGGATGGTTGTCGCTAATTTCGGGTTCGGCCACCGTAGGAGTTATAACGCACTCGGAAAAACGGGAGGGAGGGGGGGGGGGTTGGTTGTCATATACAATTTAATCACTAGATGGGAGAAATTCTTACACACTGGGGCTTTAAGGAAGATTTTGAATGTAGGACTTTTACTTTTAACAGAGTTTTTACACTGTGGTATTGCTACATTTACTTTAAAATAGAAAATTCCCTATTTTAAGCAGTTTTCTTACATGATATTGATATTTGTGATATATAGGACATTTAGTATTTAGATAAATGCTTTGTCAGTGTGTTCGGGGGTTAGAGCAACAAAACATTTGTGAGTCTGAAATACTGCCCTGGAAATGTGTACAATGTATTGAGTTAAGTATTATATAAATAAAATAATAAACTCCACAATGCCTGAATCTGAGAATTTTTATACCCTGTGTGTATGTTCACCTCTTAGTGCGTGTGACATTGTATCAGTGTGTTGACTTGTCTCCTTCCCTTTATTGACAGATTCCATCATGCAGAAATTAGTCTGAATCAATGGAAATACATTTCCAGGATAAAGCCTGAAATCCACCTGTTGCTATCTGTGTTCAAACTTCAACTAGAAAGCTACAGGCTGAAAATGGCATGTTTTGAAGAAAATTAGATGGTCTGCTTGGTTCTTTCGGGGAATGATTGTAAAGATTTACAAAGAATATGTTTACGGCATTTACTATCAACTGGGACGTTTTGGGACCTATTAGTGGGGATTTGCTATGGAGAAAATACACGTGACGATACACTGGTATGAGCAAATTACGTTTAACCATGTATCCAGCTAATTTAAATACCTCACGTTACTGTATTGTGTAAACTTCATTTAATATTGTATGTGCCGTTTTCTTTTGAGGAGTGCAAATGTTCCACCAAAACAAGTTCCTTCCCAAGACCATTTTGCAGAGCCACCGCCACTGTGTACGGAGCTTAGCGGTGCCCGAGATGATTGTAATTGGTTTAAAGAAATACCAACAACCCAGAGCGTTTTTTTGTCCTATCCTAAAATGTATTTGTGGTGTCAGACCTTAATCCACAGCACTGTGGAGATCTGTCTGGGAATCCGAGACTATGCAGAAATAAACTCTGTCAGGTCTTGTAGCTAATCGTCTCAAGGCTCGTCCATCAGACACAGATTCAATTGGAGCCTTTTAATTAATAATGCTGTTTATCGTCTTTATAATTGGGATACCTGATTAGGCTCCGGAGGAAGCTTTTAACCCAGCAAGGTTATCAGTTCTCCTCTCTCTGCCTGTCATCATCTCCTCAATGTGTCTCCCGCTTTCCTTCCATCTTGTCTGATCACTTTTATTTTATTATCTTCCCCTGCTGGTTCCTCTGTCTTTTCCTGTTAATCTAGTCTTTGCTGCCTTCAACAGGTGTCAGACACAGAATTCTTTTAGTGAGCTGCATGCACAGTGTATATTACATCTCAATTCTCCCCATTTTTACACATCTTTCAACAATTCCCTGCAGTCTTAGCCTGAATTATTGCTGCAGAAAGTGAGGCTCAGCACTCAGAGAGCTGGACAGCTCCTGTCCAGCCTGATGTGAATGGAGACTTATTGATCCCAGCAGGCTGTGGTCAGGGGGCCCTAATGCATTTACACCCTGCTATACTCCCTCTACACATTCTGTTTGTCCCTCTTAATTAAGGCTCCACCATAACAGATCCATACAACTCCCTTGATACTCAATGACTTTCTCTGGGCTCTCCCATTCTCCCCATTTCCCCCCTTTTTCCCATTTTCTCCCCCACCCTCAGCCACTCTGGGATCCCTGGGGTATTATCTCTAACGGCAGTGTTTGTAAGGCCAGTCTGGTGTTGGCATGGCTGATGTATTTTGGTGTGCAACGATGTGTTCTTTCAAATTGATTCAAATTGACCAATAGTGCATGGCAACAATGAGGAAGTGCTCACAACTGTCAACTGGGGCACCATGTTGTTGACTGAGTTGTTACTACTTGGAAATAAACTATCACTAATATAATTCATATGACAGGATCTGATTCTGAGCATATCACACATACTATTTAGATTTTGAAGCAGTTTAAACTGGTAGATAACCATGATGTAACTTCACCATGGTGTGTGCTAGACGTGATTTTAATAATCATAATCATAAATTATCTGTATTTCATCATACACACATTTGGGGACCATAATGTAAACTGTACATACATTCATAGGCTGTTGACCTCTAAAAGAAGAGCTCAGCAAGGAAACAGGAAGATTGATTTAGGTAACAAACTAAAAGGAAAGTCAAGGGACGGAGATGAAACCGCGTTTAATTTTATTATTGTGAATTACTGCGTCTGACAGATCAAACAACACTTTTGTTAGTGTAGGACTAAAACATGTCTCCCTCCCTCCATCTCTGCCTCCCTCTCTTTTGGTATGCTGTGATCTCTGAGAAACGTCCCACCCTGTCTTTGACTTTAAACTCTTAACCCCACCTTTACCTCCTCAAAACCTTGTCTTAAAAACCATATTCTGTACTGCCCTGACCTAGTTTTAACTCCTGTCCCTTCATTCACTCAAAAAGGCCAATCAGAGTAGCACCATAGTGCTTTTACTGTGTAGCCACAGCAAAGTAAAACATCAGGTACACTTAGTAAAAAAAAGTCTGATAGTTTAAATGAGTACTTCTTATGAAACCAATAGCACACAGTCAGATGACTAACAGCAATAACAAATGAATCACTGTGGATATAAAAAAAATTTCTTTCCATGTAATAAAACACTTTAATGTCCCATGTGACTAATATCTAACAGGGAGATAATGGTGTTAGGGGTTGTGCTGGGGAGATCTGTGATCTTTGTCTGCCTGTTTAGAAAAGACATGTAAATCATCAGAGAATAGTATTAAAATGTGACACAAGAGAGAGACAGATAAGAGAGGTGGGGGGGGGGGGGGGGGGGAGAAGAGAGCTTACATACCGGTCTGTTTATGACAGTGATCATTCAAACATTCAACCCAACACTTTCAAATGGCTTTATTCCTGTGTAACACCCATCTCGTATTGTATGTGAAAAAGATGATTCTGCTGGTACAAAATAATAAAGTCCTTGACTGCCATGACTTTCATGACACGCTAATACAGAATTATTTTGTGTATACAAATTTGACCAACAGAATGATCGCTGTTAAAATGTGACAGGATTACATTGCAGCACGGTTCGCGGCTGCCGTTTACAGCATTGTTGCTCAATACCAATTTTAAAGATTTTTGTTCACATTAGTCACTTAGACCCAAATGCATAGGAATATATGGTCCACAATGAAAAATACTGTAATTCCCCTTTAGGTGCAATGGGGATTACACAAGCTTTTTGTTGCATTTAAAAACAAACGTGCATGTTTGATCTAAAAATTTTATCAGCTAAAAAAAGAAAACCTTATTTGAAATCAATATACACATTTTCTTACTGTTTTGTCTATGAGGAAGAACAATGTTGCATTTTTATAGTGTTTTTCAGGGGACCCAAGAGAAAAACAAATACCATAAAAACAGATTACGGGATGGGGTATAGGGGTGAAGGAGATACTTTCTGGGGGACAACGGCATGGAGGGATTTGTAGGTGAGGACAAGGATTTTGTAGGAGATACAGGACTTAACCGGGAGCCAGTGAAGGTGGATGAGGGTGGAGTTGATGTGCTGCCAGGGCTTGGTGTAACTAGAACACTGGCAGCTGAGCCATCCAAGAGTGTCAACCTCTTAATAAATAATAACTAAGGATTTTCTTTCTTACTTTAACATTGGAGCCTTTGGAAATTTCAACAAAAGTCCTAGAAGATACCAAGTATTTCCAACTCCAGGGTGACGTATGAGTTGGCGGTAACTTACAATTCTGTCTAATTTTTTTCTTTTATGGAAATTAGTTACCATTCCACCCCACTACTGCCCACTGGTCCCCTCACATCCTACTGCTCTGTTTTGGTGTGGGAGTTCTGTCCTGCGGCCCATCCGTTGGCTGGTTCCTAATCCAGTTAGGGCTGAGGGGGTCTGGCGTTTCCCGTCTTGGCTGAGCAGGCTGTGCTAAATGAGGTTTTTACTTGCCCTGGGGAGCCTAAGTTGAATGGACCCTGGTAAATTAATACATGAAGAAGAGAGGCAGACCAGTGCAGGGAAGGGTCCTCGGACCAGAGGAGAAGGAAGGACAGTGACAGTAATTAACAGGTAAAGTGATCAGTCAATCCACTGAGCAATCCAATATGAATCCGTCTCTCAAATAATCAACGACAAAGCTACATCGTAAGGACAAGGAAGCAAAACAAATGTCTACCGGCAGCTGCGGTTATTAAGTAAGTTAAATAAGGCTGTGGTAAAGCCATAAAGCTCTTAGTGACTCAGCATGGAGGCGACAGAGGTCCATACACTGCTCAGAGCACTTCCTCTCTCCCACTATTGGAAAGAAACTATTGTGTGTATGAATGTATTTATAAGCTGTAGCCACTGTTGCGGCTGCTTGGAGCCCTTTGGTACAGTTAGAAAATAGCTCCATCTATGTCCCTGCACTCTTTCTCCCTCACACATACACAGAATCACAAACAAACAGCCCTCCACTCCACCCTTTCCCACTGGGTCCATGGGATGGGCAATGGACTCAGGGGAAATGAGGTAACACACACACACACACACACACGCACACGCACACACACACACACACACACACACACACACACACACACACACACACACACACACACACACACACACACACACACACACACACACACACACACACATATGCACACATAGAAAACACAGTGGCAGTGTAGCGCCATTCAGGCCTCTGTTCTGCTTTGTCCATCAAAGCTGTCAATCTCGATGCATGTCTCATTGTAGCCCCCAACACTCCCCCCCAGACCTCGACCCACCTTTCAAGGCCCAGAATATTTGGTCCTGCCGGTTGCCATGGGAACCATCCAGATGTTGGTCTCTGATTAGCTGGCGACGGTCAAATGAAATCAGCAGAGGTGTGATAAGATCACGGGGCGACAGAGGCTGGGAGAGTGGTGGCCGCAAGCAGGGGGGAGGGGGGGGGGGGGGGTAGGAAGTCATAGAAAGGGGGGGGGAGGGGGGGCATTAGTGAATGGTTTGCACACACATTTACACACTTTTATGCAATACACTGGGGAGTGCTATTTTCACCCAAACACTTTCATTTTCAGTCTGCGTAATCGTTTGTCTTTCGGCTCTGCAACATGTAAAAATGGCACCAATTTCCACTCACTCAAAACCAAACAATCACACTGTTTGTTTGTTTTCTGAATGAGAATGTGTCATGAACATTTGTACTGAATGACAACAAAGCACCTTTGATTGTTCCCATTTCTCCTGAGAGAGTCATAATAGGAACAAACGGACTTAGTGGAGGAGCCTGTTAGTTCTACACAGAGCTTGATGTTAAGTGACCTATATGACTTTGAATTCACAGTCAACACTGTGCTTTCTCTCCAGTGAGGCTGATTCCACGAGTGATAGGGCTACAAGCTGCACAATCAAATGTATTTATACAAACTCCAAACAGCACTTCTCTTCTCCCTACCTGTCCAGCAAGTACCTAATCGCATCCAAAGTCCCATTTCCTGTCAATGAAATTACATTAAACATCTCCCTCTAGGTCCTTGTCCAAAGTGACCCCAAACTCGCTGAGACTGATAAGAGTGCTAACTAGGTAAAGGCTGAAGCACTTTCCAGTGTCCGGCCAGTTAAAAGAGCTACAGTGAAGGGAACGCAGTGGAGCTTGGCCCTGCCCCTGCTCGCTCCATTTTCCAATAAACTCCAGCAATCTGATCAGCGCTGCTTTAAATGGACGACTTGATGGCAGCAGGCTGCATTAGCCGCTGGTGTTCTCCCAATCCGATTAGACGGAGACAGTGACAGTTTCCAGCCAAAAGAGGCAGGTAACACACACACACACACACACACACACACACACACACACACACACACACACACACACACACACACACACACACACACACACACACACACACACACACACACACACACACACACAAGTTTGCATAAAAAAAAAAAAACATGAATGGGGATCTCACACACACACAGTGACACATACATGCAGGACCTCTTGTGGCCATTTGTGGTGCTAATTGGATGGTCTGAGGCAGATGTCATTATTGTGGAGCAGTCAGCCACTTGATGTTTCCAAGTTGTTAGACAGTTATTAGGGCATATTAGCTGCTCCTTCAGGGCAGAGGTCATGTCCCAGGGCTACATTATGTGTCAGTGTGTGTGCTTGTTCAGCAGTGTGTATGGTTGTTTGTGTGAATGTGATTTATGCATGTAAAAACAACGCTCTCTCTCTCTAATGGCTGCCCTGCTTTGAGGACCGACCTTTTACGGTTATATAATTACCCTAGATTGTTTTTATGTACACAATGGGGTACTGATATGGCAACAAGCTGCTAAGTGCAACAGGCAGTGTCATAAAAATGGTTGCCATACCTCAGATAGCTAAAACCTCTTTCTGGGCAGCCACTCCTCCTCAGGACTTACAGCAGAGAGAATGGCCCCTCAGTGTGCTTATCAGGTAAAATAAACCTCAATGATGCAAAGTAATGGCTGGGTCATATGAGAATGCACGTGTGAGGTGGAGACTGGAAACTCTGTTCCTTATCACAGGGCTAGACAAAAAGGAGTGAGACTGTACTTAACAGATTTAGACGGTCAGTGAAGCCCAGCACCTGGACAGAGAGAAAGAGGGGAGGAGAGTCGTATCTCAGGTTACAGTGCAGCCAGCCCAGCCTGAATCTTAGAGATACAGTGGAAACCTGGACAGGTCAAGAAGTGGTGGAGAAGGCAGACCGAACAACTCTATTTATGATTCAGACAATTTATACGTTTCTTTTACAGTTGACAATTTCAGCAGTTCCACAGTTTTGTTAAATGAAACCCTCTTACCGATTTTTGGAATTGTCACACAGCAGAAAAATGGCTAGATGTCGACGGAAAATGAGTTTACTCATGCATAACTCTGATAAAAGCAGACCACCGGCTGCTTTTTAGTGTTTTATGTTGGAAATACATTTGTGCAGCGCTGCGCTATACCTGACGCCTTCTGATCCCGTGGCTGATGATGGACTGCGAATCAGCCAGTTAATTTAGGCCAGATAAAAGCCTCTCATCTCCGCCGAGGTAGATTACTGTAATAGCAGCCTTTCTCATCTTTTGATCTTTTTTACTGCTGCGTCGGTTCATTTGCATGTGTCAGAGATACAGCTTTATTTAGGGCGCTTATTAATGGGAACAGGAGGGATTCTAGATACTAAAACCTGAGGCAGATTAACATTGACCCCCCTGGATCTCACATGCTGTTTCTTCACATACATTTTTGAGCATATTATCTGTGTGTGCAGGTACACACTAACATCCTATAAAACTGTAAATACACACAAACACACATACATGAGTAAGGTGTACACAGACACATATCATTTAGTAACGCTGTATGTGCACAAACAGTGTACAGAAAAGAACACAAACTCACAAAGTGATGCACAAACACATACCCACAGCATATTTAGAGACACAGATGTAGACACACGACAAAACACACACTTTAGACAAACACAAATATTCCTTCATGCCTGCCCCTCACTGACAGCATGTTGGACTTCTAAGCGTTCTCTCAGGCCTCGGTCTGTCATCTTCCTGTCTCTTCTCGGCTGCTTCGCTCCAGCAGATATGGTCGATGTGGATGTGTACTTTGTCCAGATCATCCGTGAGATGAGATGAGAGGAAGTGGGAGGTATTGTTCTTCCTGTGGCGCTAAGCCCCTGGGCGATTACCCTGTCAGGAGGGAGAACTCAGCCCCGGCGCCGACTGCCACAAACCAACGCTAAATCCCAACTGATCGCAAAAGAGGCCGATTTTACACTTTAGATTCCTCCCATCTCTTAATGCGACCGATGAGGCAGAGGATCTTCGCCTCTCCCTCATCTTATCCGCCGCTGCTATCCTCCTCAGCCGGTGGCGTCAACCCCTAAGCTTGCGCTGCAGGGATAAGACTCAACGCCTTGTCAGGCCAGATCAATGTGATTTTACAATGTAGTCCGAGAGTGGGGCCCGTATAGCCAAGCGTGGCAAAACAACAGCACATACTCATGCTCAAGCACTGCTCAAAAGTGACTCTTACCACCTCTGTGTATCTGGCTTGCTCAAATAAGATACCATAATCTAACAACAATGTTGTACACAAAACCTGCCAACTGCATCTCCTAAATCTGACTACCTCACACATACCTGCACTATCTCCACCCCTTTCCTCTCACAATCTTTCAGTTTATCACAGGGGTTGATCTCTCTGAATGCCTCATTGAACTCCACCATCGGTTTATCTTATCTATTTTCTCAGAAACACTCCTCGGGACAGTTCTTCAAATTCTTTCTCAAGTCTTGAAAGCATTTCCTTTTTTTCTTACCGTGATCACCAGAGGATACTTCCTCTGAAGATGACACTATCATGTGTGTGTGTGTGTGTGTGTGTGTGTGTGTGTGTGTGTGTGTGTGACAGAGGATCTTTATGTTATAGAGGAATTAATAACAGTATGGCAATTATGACATGGCATAATGTAGTCAGTGATGCAGTCAATAACATAATTAGGGGTTTTATATTACATTTCCTTTTATGAAAGACTAAAAAAGGAAAAGGTTTTACTGGAAAGAAGACTCGGGGGCAGATAGACTGAAGGTGAAATGAGAAATAACAGAAATATTGTTCCCCATCAGAGCATCCAGCTGCATGATGACATCCTCCTCTCTGTCAAGTCCTCCGACCTATTTCCTGTTTGGGTTTGATTATCATATAGGCCGCGCTAGTATATCATTCCCTCCCTCTCTTCTCCTCTTCTCCCCTTTAGTTTTACGAGTGACAGTTGGGAATAAAGTAGAGCGTAAATCTCTGACAGTAATAAAGCTGCTCAGGCCAATGTTCCTTCCTAATACTGGTTTGTCTCTCCCTCATCACAAATTTGTACTTTTTACAAGACAAGCCCCGACTGCCTTTCATTGCTCCCACTAAGTCATCCTCAAGTGTCAGCTCTCAATCCAGGTTTAAGAGTATTGGGAGATCCACAGTCTAGCACAAATGCATCCTAAAGAGTGCTAACACACATCAAAAATACATATTTGGAGTGTGCTCACATGCTAGGCCCTACACACAAACACACTTATAACAACTTTTAGACACACACACGCACGCACGCACACACACACACACACACACACACACACACACACACACACACACACACACACACACACACACACACACACACACACACTTTCCCTTTGCCTGACCACATTCCTGTAAAGGGCGATCATGAATCTTGGCCAGGAATCTGTGTCCTCTGCTGGTAAGGCAGCCCGTGGCAGCACTCCTATCCCCATTAAAGTCATCCCTGGGTGGGCAGGAGAGCCCCACACCTCCCTAACCCATCCATCAGCCAGGAGGGAGTGCACACCTCTGCTCACTAGATCCTAAATCCATCTGCTAGCATGCAGCACCACACACACACACACACACACACACACACACACACACACACACACACACACACACACGCACACACACACACACACACACACACACACCTAACCTGTCCGAGGCCCACAGGTGTCAAAACATACACTAACTGCTCCAAACACAGCCAACAACCATCTAATTAGTCAACTGCTAGATAGTGCTGTCAAGTGATCAGCTATTCATCTGTTGATGTATTACTTACAAATTCTTTTTCTACTCCTCATGTATAGCAACTAGAAGGACAGAATGTCATTCATTCTGGAACTTTAGGAATAATTACAAGAGCAGCATGTGATTTATCTTATAAAGCAGTCACAACACACACATTGATCGCAAAAGGTCCGATTCTTGGCCCAAAATGCCCAGGCATGCCTTTGCATTCAGAAGCAGTTTCTGTTGACAAAAAGAGATCTGCCTATACTACGAAGCAAGATTTGGGGTTGCCGAGGTAACTTCAGGTTCAACCCAGGGTTTTGTGTATCACAACGGTGGGTCACTTGTTACCGGGTTAAATTGCTGTGGTAACTTATGCTGAACAGGTATCTTTATGAAAGATATAGATTTTAAGCAGGGGGAATTACGTATCTTTGTCAGCTGCTAGAGCCGTACAGTATAGGCTATTGCCAATGTGCACATCTGTTTGAATTATGTTTTTTTTTATTTATTTTTTATTTGCCCCCACAGTCGCTTACCACTGCCAGGATTGCTAGTTGCAAGAATAGACTACAGCAACACAAGTTTATGGAATGCACTAGTGTAATTACGGTCAGATCTTGTGCCTGACTGATATTGATAAGTCTTGTAATTTACGCATTTACAGCGTCGGCAGTTTTTTGCCAACTTTCCTTCCTGGGTTTACCAGCAGTGACTGTGGCTTTTTGCCTGTAAAACCATGTCTGTGTTCTTCAAATTTCTTTAGGATTATTGTTTACTCTTCTTGTGTAAAATATGCAGCTTTGGTAGACTTGTCCATGTTTGTGATTGGTCATATAATGCAAACACCGCCTCTTTTATGTGAACGCCGCACATCGCTAGATTGGGAAACCCTGGGTTGATTGAACTAGTCGCCAATGTGACATCAAAATTACGTAGATCTCAGTGGCACGTCAGGATTTAAAGTGCGCACCACTCTATTTTTTTCAGCGGCACACGACAAAGTGGAAACAGGAAGAATGGACGAGTTTGAGGACAACCGGATGCCAGGACTCTCAGAGTGACTGCAAGTCTCTCTTGTAAACTTATTGGGTTAAGTGGAGTTCCTTTATGGTGAATGAAAGGCTTGATCCGACAAAGTAGGTTATTGAATCGAATCAAAACATTGACGTCAATGCTTCTGCCAGTTCTGCCATTGTTTACCTTTTTCTTCTTCTTCTAGTTTGTAGAAATAGCGAGTATAAATAGTTACGGCGCTCCGATGACGTCACACTGTTGTGCGACAGGTCGGGAACGGCGAGTCTACTGAACACTTTATGCGGGACCGCAGTTGTTAGGTTTGGTAAAGCCGGGTAACGGAAATAAATCCAGGGCATGTTGATCATGCTTCGTAGTACAGGCCTCTGGGCCTCAGGAGACTGAAATAACTCCCCAAATCATTGCAGCATGTAATTCAAAGAAAACTGCAGTCAGATTGGTGCTACACTGACTCAAGATGCTTTAGAAATGTATCTTAAAATGTGGCATAAGAAAAAATACACAAAGGTACCATTTGTATGTAAAGTGAGCTACTTTAAGACACAACTTTTACCATGACAGCATCCGTCGCCCTAGTTTTGCGGTGTGTCCCGCACCATTGCCAGCGGCAGCTTTCCTATGCCTTTTTTTTGGCGATTTGAATCGGCGTTGGCTCAATAACCAATCCATCTGATTGACTACTCAGCTGTGGTGAGGAAAGCAGAAACTGTGAGAGCTCACACAGAAGGCTCTTCTCATTTTTCATCTCATCTGATCAATCCAAAACACATAGAGCTGTCAAAACTGGCCAAAAATGACAGACTAAAAGATTTTTGCACATTATGCCCATAAGATGGCAAACGCAATGTCGATACATAACTACTTGTGTAGGTATATTTATTTTAACATATACATGCCTTTTAAAATATCTACATACCTAAACATTACAACATAAACTATTGTTAGTAAACTGTTCTACCGTGAAATATAGCAACGTTTGAATCCGGTTTCCCTTTTTGATTAATGAAATTGATTACTGCCGCCTACTGGCATGGAGAGTTTTCTTCCTTTCATGCAGGCGCAACACGTACGTGGTAGTTGCCCGTCGGCTGTAGTCTTGAAAATATGTGAATAAGATCAGCTATACTGTAAATTTGGCTGTATTAAAAACTATAGGTGATCACAGAGAGCAGGAGGGGACAAAATCCTGACAAGATGTTGGCTGTGAGGCACATTTGTGCAGTTTGCCTATTGATTAAAGAGGAAGAAGAAGACATTTAACCAGAAGACATTTAACTTCCCTGATTCACAGGCTCTAAAAGAAGCCCTCAATCAACTGACAGACAGAGTAAATTACCCTAATTTCTGGCAGAAGCACCAAACATCATTTTTGACGGTAAATATTTCACTTATTTCAATTTCTCTGACGAGCCGCGACAGCAAACAACATCCATCCCACTGAAACCCCACAAAATCAACTCAGGGACTGACAGAATTATTTTAGTAAAAAATGGATCCCTGGAGTATAAGCTTGAAAAACACAGAGTCATTTGGATGGTCATTTGGCCAGTTAGAGCATGTTAGGTCAGACAAACACAGACCCTGAGGCTGACACAATGTCAGAGGCCAAAGACTGAGAGCCTCAGTGGTGTGCAGGAAAACCCTCCCACATATAGTAAAAATGCAATCTGTAAACAATAGATTAGTTCAGTAACATGGGTTTTTAATACATATGTGGGGACATGGTTACCTAATACACATATGAACACACACACATGTCAGCACTCCCCCAGTTGAACAGTCTGGTTCTCACAGGGGTGGGACTGTGGGAACCATTCTGTCACTTCCTGTGCCCGCGGGCCTCAGCCAATCGTCATCAGATAAGAGCTACAGCTCAGCCAATCAGAGCTAGGCCTCAGCTTCACATGGTGGGGCAGGGGACGCGATAAGGACATAACTTGCCAGGGAAAATGTCTTGATCTCAATTGTACCCCCTTCAACCCAACCCTCTCCCCTCTTCCCACCAAAATAGTTGTTTGGAGACAAGGTTTCTTTTTGTCTTTTGCCCATAATTACACTGCCTTTCATCTGCCCCCCTGTTCCCCTTGACCCCTACTCTGGGGTCAGTGGCCAGGATATCCCACTCTCTTTGGGCCAATAATGTGCCTTTTAGGGTGGATGAAGAGGGGCATTCATGCCAGGGCAGACAGGAGAGCAGCGAGGAGAGTAATCACTCCATCACACTCTGCCCCCGTCTGTCCCAGCTCCTGCCCAAACACCCAAACAGCTCGCCTCGCTCCTTACATCAAAGACCTGGAACCGGACTGCAGCCTCAGCTTCAGCCCTGCGCAGCACAGAGAGTGACTGTGTCACCAGTCAGGGAATATCACAGTGGTTCACCAATGCAGTTGTTATCAATTTGGAAATCCCCTTGAGAGTTTTCAGAATAACATTTGATGATACAGTGAATGAGATTGCTTAGATTCAAAGAATTTAACTAAGTCGACCACTTACGTGGAAGCACACTTATCCCACACACATACTGAAAGACAAAAAACTGTCATCAAACAGACCTTTAATAAATAGTGCCAGAGACCTGCACAATGACTCATTAAGGAAGTGTGTGAATCTTGGGGAATTTTCCATTAGCTAGACCTTGGGCAGTAACACAGACCTTACATACATTAGCATTGTTCCTGAGCAGCTCACAGGTGGTGGTCTGGCTTGTAAACTAGTCCCCGGACGCTGTCTGAGCAACATTTACTGCAGTCAGGTTACGTCAACATTTAGAATGTATTATAAAGTGGAGTACGCCAAAAGAGTGTCACAGCATATCTACAGCATGTCTATGTGTATCTGTCTGGTTTTACTTTACTGTAAAATGTTGAAGTTCTCTCTTGACCCTGCATGCAAAGAACAATAAGCAAAGTGTGGGGCAGTATCTTAAAACATTCCTCAAAAAGAGTTGAAGAATGACTGGAATTCTGCCAAAATCGTCCACTCGGTCGAAATCCCTGCACCCTCACTGATAGTACATAGACCAACTGTACTGAAATACAGCAAACTCAAACTCCAATACTTGCTTTTCCTTATAACGTAATAAATTGGAAGTTTTAAATGTAGGAGATTTGTTTTAGGTTAGTTTTTCTTAGGTTTGCGATATTTATATATAATTATTTTAGTCCAAATTTTAAATAAAATAAAACACAAAGGACCACTGCACTGAACAATATCAAGGCCATAATGCTCTGGCTTCATTAGCAGTGTGGCCTCATGCAGCCACCG
>CM042428.1:33858610-33916110 GCA_023631565.1 Gymnocephalus cernua | reverse complement strand
AACAACAGGGCATTCAGCTCACCTACTGTATTTACCACCACAGAGTCATATTACTATTATAACAATGCATCACTTCCAACACCATCATTTCATGATGCAGAGGCTTTGCACCTTTCTTTACACAACTTGACTGACATAAAAACTTTATATTAGATGACAGTTATTGTGACCACCGTAGGTTAAACAAAAACACTTGAGTATTGTAGAGTTTCACATCAAAACACTTTGGCGACTGAACTCATTAAGGTTGGGGGTCCTGACGCCGACGGTCTGTCCCTGACAGCAGCCCCATGGTGAGAGATCCTGATATTCAGACCCCAGCAGACTGGACAGCCCTGTTTGGACAACTGGTTCCTATACTCACATGAGGCATCGCAGCCACAGGAGGACGGCCCTGCAGCCCGAGGGCACACCATTGCAGGGCCTCAGTGCTAACACACTGGTAGAAAGGTACCTATGTACCACCCACCGGCTTTAGAGGTGGTCCTCACATACACACACAACAGCAGAATTTGTGTGCATAAACAGTGGGTACATGCATGTTAGCTGTAACTCACACACACATACACAGTTAACGCACCTCAAAGTGAGAGCCCCAGGGCTATTGGCTGGGTGCTCAAACAGCCCCAGTGAGAACACACAAAAACATGTGTAAAGAAGACACTCACTTCACAGAGGAGTGCGTCCCCTATTCCTCCCCCATCCCACACCTCGGCCCATCCCTTTCATAGGAGATTATTGGGAGAGAGAGAGAGGAGCAGAGGGTAAAGATGGAGAACCGTGATATGAAAGAGAGTGAGCGAGAAAGATGAAAACAGAAACAGAGAGATTTTGCTCTCCACCCCTCTCTGCAGATATTACTGCTTAATTAAAAGGGCAGCATGTGCTAAGTATTATTCCAGCTGAGATCTCTATCTTCAGCCTATGTAATAAGATCTTCAGCAGGCTTACAGCTAAATTTTCGAGCAAATTTCCTTCCTATTCTTTGCCCTTATTTCCTCTTGGCCTACGTGTGTTTTGTGCTGTCGCGGCAATCTTTTTGCGTGCCTGCATTGTGAGTGTGTCTGTGTGTGCCTGAGACAAGCGGGACTGTTTTGCATGTTAATTAATGTGATATTTTGTACACCACTCGGGAGTGTTTAAGTGTTCTCTTGAATGTGTTCCAATTAAGAAACATCCCTTAGGCACAAAATGGTTTGGACACACTGAAATGTTCCCATATTTTTACATATTTAGGAGACGATGAAGAACGTGAACAAAATGCAGTTTACATGCAGTGCAAGTGTTAAAAAGATGTTTGGTTCCTGTGGAGTCTTACAGAGTAGCCCTCTTCTCCCTAACTGTCTGACCCAAAGCCATCTCTCTTCGTCTCCATCTGCTCAATATCTCGACGATGATTCACGCCTGCTGCTAATGCTGCAAATCTAGAGATGGTGGCTGGTTTAAGCGTCAGGCCACGTGCTTTTAAATGAACATCCCCAAAACCTTAATAGTTGAACAACATTTTGAAGTATTATTAAAAAACCTGCCTTACACTGCTGAACTACAATATGCTGGAATACACCACAGATCTTGTCCATACAAAAATCACCTTCAAATCAATTCATTTTATGAAGGAAAACATATAACACACACTCACATGAACACACACCGTAAGCATGATTGCCAAGTAATTTGTGTATCATGGCTACTAGAGGGGTGGCCATCAGCCCCTTTAGCAAATTTCCAAAAGAGTGGCTTTGGACTCACATTCAATCATCTGGTAAATTAGTTTAATCCTGCAGCAAATCTGTCCCTCTCCTGGGACGTTTCCAGAGGTGTCAATCCGAGATAAGGCCTGTGTGACAATAAACCTACCAAACCACGGGGGGGTGGGGGGGACAGTACCGCTCTTTAACTCTTCCTTACATTCAAAGCTATTTGATTTATGGGAGCAGAAAGACAAGTCATTTCCTTTTTCATTAAACTGTTAAAGTAAGGAAAGAAATTATGTGGACAGTCAGTGTGCTCGACAGAAGTATTACCTTCACCAAATTAAATACGATTGCATAGCTTCTGTATGCCAGATGTCAGAGGAAAAACACACTGTGCAAGACATGGAGAAAAGTAAGAACAATACTCCTACAATATACCTTTGACACATGCAGTGGGTCTTCATATGTATTTAGTAATTAGTTTATAGTGGCCTTGTGGTGCTTTAGGATCTTCTTTTGAATCTCTGATGGTAGAGCCAAAATTCCAATTACAGTCCCATAGGGTGCTTCACTATTTTTTGCTATATTTATATGGTAACATTGTGCGTTAAGGGATCTTTAAACGTTACCATCCACAGCAGCTGGACCAATGATATACAGACATTCATCAAAGGCATAAACAAGCATACTATCAACACTACACACACACACACACACACACACACACACACACACACACACACACACACACACACACACACACACACACACACACACACACACACACACACACACACACACACACACACACACACACAGCATGTCTCTGTCTAACTTCATATTATGTAAAGCCTCTGCAGATCACTTCTGCCCTCTGTTGACTTTGAATGGGATTGCAGCTGCAAAGATATGGCGTTATGGACAGTTGAATTAAACACGATCTAGAGATATTTTTTATTTAGCATTGCTTTATAGAATCTAGAGAGTCAAAGTACTACATCATTAGCTGCTTAATTAGTAATGGGCAGCTGGTATTGGGAGCACTGTAAAAGAGGAACAGGAAGAGACAAATGGAAGTCCTCTGTTGTTGACTATTAACTATGACTTATAGCATATTTATTATTGTAAAATTATGCTATTTAAAATAAACTGTAGTCACCCTTGGTCACCGATGATGGATGGATGGATGGATGTAGTCACACTTATTTGAATTTAATATTTTTTTAATATTCAATATATGAGGGACAACCTCTACAAAAATAAAAACTGGAAAACAGAGAAGTCTGACAACAGATACTAAATATTGAATTCATATTATATTAAATATAATAGATAAGCACCTATTTAAAACTAACATTTAGCATAAATTAAAATTTCTGAAAACAATCAGGTATTACATTAATTACAATAAAATGTGAAATTTGGTAAACTCCCTGACCACCTTTGAATACACTTCAGTTTTTCATCATCACAGCAATGACATTTTGATGTAGTAACAAAAAATCCTGGGAGAAAAATATTCAAGCGATCTATCAGCCACTGCATTTTTTTTGTTCTTGTAATAAAAAACAAATTTCAGTAACTGAGTTTTCTTTTTTTCTGTCACTACTGCTGCTGAATAATTAAAATGCGGATGCAATCAAAGAGTATTTTGCATTACTCTATACTAGCACACATCTGCACAATAAAAACAGACTATTCAAACATGCGCTCTAAACCTATAAAAGTTTCCACAAACAGTGAGCAGAGAACTAATGCATTACAGAGTGGTATAACGGAGCGGGGGAGAGCCGGTGATTTAATGTGAGTCATTTTAACATTAAAACAAGTGGGACACAGAGGAAACAAAAAGAGCAAAAGAGGAAAGGAAACTTCAAAATGCTCTTTGAGGAAAATGAGATCACAGGCTGCAATTATATAATTCTTGTCAAGTGATGGTGGCGATAGCCTAAGAGGAATGCACGCACACACACACACACACACACACACACACACACACACACACACACACACACACACACACACACACACACACACACACACACACACACATACACGCATACAAATAAACTCTAGTGAGAATAGCCTCCTTGACTGCACTGGAAAGTTATGGGGGTCACTTGGGGGTCAGGTACAGGAAGAGAGTGTGTGTGTGTGTGTGTGTGTGTGTGTGTGTGTGTGTGTGTGTGTGTGTGTGTGTGTGTGTGTGTGTGTGTGTGTGTGTGTGTGTGTGTGTGTGTGTGTGTGTGTGTCAGGCCCTGAACACTGGGCCCCTGATAAAGGCACTTCTTCAGATTTCCTCCTTTGGTTCTTGTTTTTTGTCCATTTGGTCCCTCTCTTTCTAGTTATGATGAAAGTCAAAAGCCAATCATTCCCAAGTGTTCCCTGATGCCAAGTGCAGATTTGAAGTGGGAGCATGACTGAAGTGTGTGTGTTGTATGTGTGTGTGTGTGTGTGTGTGTGTGTGTGTGTGTGTGTGTGTGTGTGTGTGTGTGTGTGTGTGTGCGCTTCAGTGTCTCAGGGCTTTGAGAAACAGTCAATCTTGATATGGCTCCTTCACATGGACTAAAACACAACCGCATCAATACAAACATGCCGTATATAATGAATAGTCAGCTATAGTATGGTGCACTGCTTCCAGAGGAACGCTCAGAATGAACCAAGAATTCATACTGTGGCCTACATATCATGGAAGCACACATCTCCTAGTTTACAAAACCCATTTACAACACCGGGAGGGACTGGAACACAAAGGTTCCAGTCTGAGCCCCTCCCCCCCCACACACACACACACACACACACACACTGTTGATGGGGCCAGTGGGTCTGCTGCTAGGTTCCCAGGGAGCCTCACTGGTCTGATGGAGGCACTTTGTCTGAAGCCGGTGCAGACTACAGCCGACTCCAGAGGAGATGCCTATCAGCTACTGGCTATGCTAGGGCCTGGAGGAGAGAGGTAGTGTGGGTGAGAGAGAGAGTGGGGACTACAATACAAGATGCTGAATGAAAAAATAGTCAGCACCAACATAGAAATCAGAAAAAAGTAACTGCTCACTTAAGACAGAAATACAAAATACACACCAGCCTGAACTTTTGAAGGCCATATGAGGTTAAGACAACTCAGGAAATAAACATTTGGTATGAGTTGTGTATTCCAGATATTGACATCAGCATTTTACTGCGATGGTCAAACGATTGGGATAAATCCCTCAATGGGCGAATCAAGGAGCCCAACTGCTCTCCATCACAGATAACAGTAGCAGTGGAGGCCATAGGCAAGTGTTGACAGGCAGAGTGATGTATAGTGAAATTGAGGGTGAGTCAGGTCGGTGACACACTTAAGGTCAACAAGGAGCGTGACCTCTCCAGGTGTGGCCTCCTCTTTCACCTCCAACACATCAGACACTCCACACTTTCTTCATTGCACTGTTTTCATCCTCTCAAATGATCTCTGACTGGTTTAAAATGACAAGTATTTACAATATAGAGTTCATCTTTCACTCTGACAGGTATTGTAAGGTGCTGATCAATGATAGGAACAACTAAAAGCGGAGACAAGGATAAATGCAATTCATTTCTGTCATATTTTTCTCTAATCTGTCTCTCTCATTACCGAGGCAGTGCGGGGTTATGGATTGGGTGGGTTAGCTGGTGTAGTGGTAGACAGATCTAATGTGTGCTGTCTGCTGCATGGCGACTTCTTCATTAGAGCATAAGGGCACAGAGTAGGGGGGTTGGTGGGAGTTGCACCGTGACCCAAGGATCTCCACGGCCTCTGTCAGCGGAAAATTAGATTACAACAGTCGGACCAGAGGGGAACTGAAGAGAGGGCGTCAAGCAGTCTAAATATGGAGGGCTCAGTATATCCATAATCACTTTATACAAGTTAGATGAACCAACAAACGTATCTCCTTCCCGCTGTCCAGATTGCCGATGCTGTTGTCAAACGTATGTGTGTATGTGACACAAATCCTCTGCAGTCATTATACCTCTGCGGTGTCCTTTTACAGTGAACCAGACAAAAACAAGTTTACAGTGAAGCAGTGATATGTCTGAATGGATGGTTTTGACACGGTAGCAGCCAAAACAGGCCAATTCAAATTGTGGCATTCAGAATGTAGAACCATTCTGAGAAACAGGCACAAAACATGAAGCGGTACGTTTGCTTGGATTAATATAATGGAATGATCAACTCAAGGTGGAAAATCTTTTCTTTTTTTTTCTGAGATCTCAAAAGCCTTACAAATGTTTTTTTTCCCTCACTGGTCGGATTATAGGATACAATCATGTGGCTGCTTAAGATGATCAACTTTTGCTTTGAAAGGAATCAGTTAGATGTATAGTCTGTCAGGAGACAGAGAGTGAATAGGGGGGAAAAACAGGAAGAAGTCTGGTGGGAAGACACTGGCAGCGACTGGAAGGTGGCAGCAGACGGCAGTGGTGACGAGAAAGGGAACGGAAAGAGCGGGAGGTGGGCTGATGGACAGAGACAGAGCAGAAAATTGAAGTACATGTAACATGACACAAATGGACAAAAGTGTTTAGCTAATGATTTATTATTAAACAGAGCAGGCAGCCCTCCCCAGCGCAATCCCCCAGCCTAGCCCAGGCCCTGGCCCTATTGTAGGGAGATGGAGAGGCAGATAAGCAGGGCTGTAATGGTAGTCAGATGGCAGGTGGGCCGGCCGAATCCGGGGTTAATCACTGCTAAGTGCTGTGGAGAGGGGAGTACACGGGGCCTGGCTGAAACACTGTATCCTGAGGGGCATTGGGAGGACAGGTAAGTCAGCCCAGGTAACTCACCTCGGTGGTTCAGAGAGACAGCTGGACTCTCACACTGGATGGCTAATGGTGTTAAGTCAAGAGAGTCGCCACAATGTTGTTACATCACAGCACACTCCCCTCTGTCTTACTCTCTGTCTTGCTCTTTCAAACCATGTTAGGTTCTTTTGTACGTGCTCCATCCTGCCTTATTGCTTGGAGCATTTCCGAGTAACACAAGTGATTTAATCTTTCTGAGAGGAAGGAGAGAACACTGTGTAACAGAGTAACAAAATAGAGAGGTCTGTAGACCTAAAGCAAAGCAAAACAACTTAAAGAAGTTTTTATTTCACAGGTGGATGAAATGCGTATTCAATTTGGATTTAAAACATGATGATAATGAAGACCTGAGATTTCAATTACTGACAGACCAAAACTGACATCACTATGAAAACCCATTTCATGTAGTCCCTCTCTAGTTTCAGTTCGTTCACATTTTTACATGGAGTGCCCCCTATCTGTGGCTGTCTCCACACTCTGAGCTGCATTTGCCTGCAGCGGATATCAGACTACATGAAAAAAAAAAAAAAAAAGCGGCCTCTCCTGCTACAGCATGAAATGCAGGCCGCCGTGCATTTAAACAGGGGATGACAAACCCATAATGAAGGCAGTAATTGGAACAACATTTCAGGTCCAGGGTATCCCTGCTGCCATCAGGTCCTTTTCCCAAATCATTTCCAAACGTCCTGCAAATCAAAACAAAACACGGGGAAAGGAACACAACTTTACAGAGCAGTGACTTCTGATGGGTCATTTCTGCTGGAGACTGCAGTCTGCATGGAGGTGGGCCTTACTTAGCCCCTAACATGAAACAGGCTGCTACTCTGGGCTACATTCAGCTGGAGACATCGAAGGTTTTGGTGCACTGTTACTCCAACACACATGAGCTGTTGTTGTGTTTGGAAATAAAAGCTGCACAAAATGAGTCTGCACTGCATGCAATCTGCCCTGTGATAACAGAGATGTGGGGGCGAATAAATGCACACAAGGATCTCCTCAATTTCCAGTTTAACACACACACAAACACCTTCATCTTAAAACACAACCATCAACCGTATAGCTAGCCTATTCCTCTGCCTGCTCCCATAAAATGGAGTCGTCGTAAACAACAGATGAAGTCATCTTGTTTTGAAGAAGCGAAGAGGATAGGTCAAGTTGAACAGAGAGCCTTAGTTAAATCATCTGCTTGTAGTAAACAGTTGAGAGGAGCATCTATCAGCCAGGCACGTGCCGCTGACAGTATAATAATAAGGTAGCGAGAGCTGGAGCGTGCACTGAAAACAGATGAAGAGAGCCACTTCTCTCCAGAGACAGAGGGAGAGAGAAAGAGAGAGAGAGAGAGAGTGAATGAGGAAAGAGAGGACAAATAGAAATTGAAAAGTAGCTCATCACCTTTTCCATCAGCATGGCGGGTGGTGCTGGTGTGACTGAAAACAGTAACACTGTGGACCCTGTTCATAATCACAAGGTTACTGTTCATTGTTGGACGTGACCTGGAGGACATGAGTGACAAGGTGGGCAGCTGGACACTGTGCTACTTTGCGGATAATTACCTCATGACGACAAAGTGAATTTTGATGTACAGTCTCCCACTGTAACGTATTAATGACCTTAGAGTTGGTATCTATGCACGTCTGTGTAGAAAATGCCTGCATACACTCAACACATGTACACAGACACTAAATGAGCGCAAACACGCTCACATACTCTCTCTCTCTCTCTCTCTCTCTCTCTCTCTCTCTCTCACACACACACACACACACACACACACACACACTAGGTTTCAGCCAGCCAGTAGACTTGATGTCAATCAAGTGGGTGTCTAATTAAAAGTAACAGGAGGAAGCTGCTGGGGACAGCTATCGCTATCGGACTCACATTTTCATATGAATGGCCTTTTTTAATTAAACTGAACAGCTAATAAGCCTCAGTATCCAGACCATGTAGCAGTTTAACAGACAAAGAGCGACAAAGAAAACACACATACACACACATAGAAAAGAATGGGGGATGAGAGGTAAAGACAGAAGGATGAATAATGAAGAATCAGAAGCAGAGTGATGCATTGCCTTTGAACCTGTTGGCTCTCCTTTGTGTGTGGAGGCGCTTTGCCAGCAGCTATTGTTGTCAACAAAGTTTATTTAGCGTCGTTGATGGTATTAAAGAACACGGTCCAACAGAATTTGCCTTTGCCATGAGACGGGAAGAAATGAAAGAGAGGTAAAAGAAAGAGCACAGAGCGCTATCTCTTCCTTAGATGAAAAGGAGAGTCTACAAACAATTTTGGCACGTGTGCTGGTTATTCTGTCCCACAGCTATGGATATTTATAAATGTATTCGACTTAGGGTGACTGGATCAAACATAAAACAGCAACACAACTAAACCAGCTGTCTTTATTTAAGCCAAGAAAGGCAACACAATAGGAGTATTTTGCCAAGTGATTTGGTGTATCATACAATTAATTGAAAATGAAAAGTAAAATGTCACTGTAAAATCCAATCTAGTTTCATCAATGGATTTAGCAGCTATTGAAAAAAAAAAGGAAAAGGATGACACCATAATTCAGTGACATGAATGTAATGCTTAGCGCCATGGTTATATGATGCTCAGAGTTGTTCTGCCACGCTCTAACAATTACATTTAGCAGCTCCAACAAATAGCTTTGTTCATGAGCCAGACATAATTAATGTGTTGATCTTCTTCTATGTGAAATAAGCAAGCCACTCAAATCCGGTATTTTTAAAAAAAAACGACAGATTTTCTTCTTAACCATCCCTCCCTTCTCATATCAACAGTGTGTCGGCAAATGTACATAATCACACCAGGTTGCCAAGATGTGTGTGGAGAGAGAATGGGGACAAAAGCTAAATGAATGGGATGTATGATTCCCATACTGCAAAGATTTCTCTGTGGAAGAGATTATGGTTCTGTTCTAACAAACACGACAAATCTCCATTTTCCCAACCTTTTACAGCAGATAAAGAGCCTCGGATCCCTTTTCCACACTAAATCCCAGATCAACTTCTCCTTAGCTATTCAAACCACCCAGCAGGTTGTTTCTAAAAGGCTTGAAAGTGAGCCTAGAGATAGCCAGCTCTGGCATCTCAAATGAGCTCTCCACGCTGCTGTGATGTGCGCTCGACTCGCTAATTCGCCCCCCTTTCTTACTTCTTCAGCAACTTTTAACATCATGACCCTGAGAAACATTTGCAAACTATAACAATAAAATTAACTTGTAATGAGCAAAATAATTGCACATCAAACGCTGCTCGATGGTGGAGCGCAAGCTTGTAAGAAAAAGCCCAATTTACAGATTACATGGCTCATGACTACCGAAGTTCAAAACACAGAGAAATTGGTTGTGAAGTGAGAAAAAAGGGTCCTTCCAAAACGACTCCGAAGCATACTTTAAACTTGTGTAATGGATACGCTGCGGGCAACTGGGCAAATTTACCATGCAAAGAATCTCCATTCTGCACGCAGCACTTCAAAGGCGAAAGGAACTGAGTTTTAGGGAGCCAGTGGGCACAGGGAGAGGGGAGGAATGAACTCGAGATGCACATTTGTCTCCTGGAGTGACAGAAATTGGCGGGGGGTGTTCAAAATGAGAGATTTAGCTGATCTAGGGCAGAATAGTAGTTCAGTCAACACCACAGTGCTTCTTCAATTTTCAAAAAACAGAAGAAAATCATAGAGAGGAGAAATGATGACAAAGTTAAAATGGAAGGCAAGACGCACATCAAAACTGGGGAATGGAGACATTTTTTAAAGCTACATTGTGTAGGAATTTCCCCCATCTAGCGTTGAGATCGTATATTGCAATCACCTCTCTCGAACCATGCACTTTAAATGACGTATTACAGCTACGGTAGTCTTCGCACTTCCAAAAGCCTGTCCTTTGCTTTTTTCAAAATCCTTTTTCTTTTTCTCGGGGCGAAGAAGAGGACTCCTGTTCCTGAAACTGAAAAAGGGGGTCGGAAAAGTTGCTAAATCTAAACACAAAGTCACTAAGTTGGCAACGCTGTAATAGCAGCATTATATTAGCAGCACCTGTGAGTTTATCATGTGACAGCGAAAACGCGGAAGGCAGAGCAGTATGTCCTGTACGTCCCTTACCGGCTAACGTATTTCAAGATGGCGCATGAATATGCAGCGTCTACCCCAGTTCATACAAGCGCAAATGTAAAATTTGAAGCCAATAGGTGGTCAATAGTCATATAAAAGGACAAGTTTGTGAAGGGCAATACATATTTTGAACAACCCCGATGTTACACACTGGGGCTTTAAGAGCAACAGAAAGAAAGAAAGACAGATGGTACAAGCGACTAGGGAAAGCTGTTGTATTTTTCTCTATCAGGCAGCGGCCTTTTATGTTGCGTTGGTAGAGGAAGTAGAGGGAAGATTACATTAGCAATGATAAAGTGACCAATGCCATGCCGTGTCTTACCATCAGACACACACACACACACACACACACACACACACACACACACACACACACACACACCGAAAAACACCTAAAACTCAGATAACACGCTGGACTGCAGTGGACAGCTGATCTCACATGCCAGGGAAAAATGTCACTAAAAAAAACCTGGTGTGAAGGGCCAAAGCTACATGGTCCTCTTTCTGTTCAGCAACCAAATTAAGTAACTTGTATTTATTCCTATAAAACTTCTGTATTTTGTACAGTTGTTGCTAAAATTGCTATCAGTTATAGCTAAAATACTGAAACAAGGTCGCAGAACTTTTATGCTAAAATGTTTAAAGGTCAAATTAAAAAAACACAAATGTTCCTCAGACAAATCGTTGCTATTTATTTAGCTGTCTCAAAATGTTCAAAAGAGACATTTTCTGGGCCATGATGTTTTGTGCTCATTTCTCACACTGCCTCCGCTTTCACCCCTCACTCATTCTGCCTCTCCTCCTCCCCGCTCTCTCCCTCACAAAGAAGTCTCCTTCTCCTGTTCTGGCGGCTTATCTGATGGGAGCTCTGCCACTGTTTGCATAAAACACTGTTTATAAGGGGTTGCATATGTTAAAACATTAAAACACACACACACACACACACACACACACACACACACACACACACACACACACACACACACACACACACACACACACACACATATGAGTTGAGCTGTTCTTACCTTGCTAAAAAGCGGTGCAACTGACGTGCAGTGTATTTGTTTAAATAAGGCTTTTTCTTAAATATTGTCAAAGAAAAGGGTAATACACCACACCAAAGACAGCTTTTATCCTAATACTTAAAGATGCCATATTATGCTCATTTTCAGGTTCATAATTGTATTCTAAGGTTGTACCAGAATAGGTTTACATGGTTTAATTTTCAAAAAAACACCATATTTTTGTTGTACTGCACATCTCTCTCTCACCGCTGCAGCTCCTCTTTTCACCTTGTGTTCAGGTCTCTGTTTTAGCTGACAGAGTGAATCATCTTTCCTTCTGTACTCTTTGATTCCACTCGCACATGCTCAGTAGCTCAGATCATAGATCATGTCAGTTATGGTGCATTCTTTTTGCCTCGCAACTCGTATTTTACGAGGTCAAATTCGTAAACACACCCCCTGACCTCGTATTTACGAGTTCGGAACTCGTACAACCACCGAGTACCCTGAGCTGAAAATCCAACATGGCTGCCCCCTGTATCGACAGTTTTGAAAGCTGTAGTAACATAGTTATAAGCACTTCTGTGTTATTTGTCGTACACGCAGCGCTGTCTTCTATCTGTGTTGTCACGCAGTTTGTATGCACAAAAAAACAGCATATACGTTGTATTAACTGGCATTGCTAACAATGGCTAACCTGGCTAGAGCTAATGAAAACAATGAAAATCCCTTGCAAAAAGAACGCATTCAACTCGTGTGTGACGTCATTCCCAGTTGCGACCTCTGACTTCCGAGGCAAAAAGAACGCACCATTAGCTCCATAGACAGTAAAAGAAAGGTTGTTTCTCCAACTTTGGTCAGTTACAAGGCAGGATTAGCTTGGAGACTTCTTCTAAATGGAGGGCGCACATGTAAGTACTTCTTTTGTAGATTATGGTGAACTTGTGTGTGTTGTAGCAGTGCTTTGCCACTAACGCTAGCGCTAGCATGCTAACGGTTGTGTTTAGCCCGTCGTTTCGGCTAGTTACGTAAAAAGCCGTGCAGATTTTGAACAGCTCACCCAGAGACTGAAGGCAGGACACATTCAGAAACCTGTATCTCACTCAAAACAGCATGGATGGATTTTTTTTAAAGTTTGTATGTGTGTGGAAGCACCAGAGACACAAAATAACACCCCAAATCCCAGAAAAAGTGATTTTTTCATAATATGGGCACTTTAAAGAGTTTCAAGTTAATTGATGTACTAATTTATTTTACAAATAATATTACACTACCTCATATTTGTTATTAATGTAGGTGTACTGTCAATATGACAAGACAAAAGACACAGTACCTTAAGTGTTATTACAGTTACAATAATGAGGGCTTATGCATCGACTTTTAAAGTCTGATAAGACAAGGCAAAAGAGAACCAAATGGACCAAACACATTGTTTTGCCTAAAAAAGGGGTCAATAAATAGGTGACAAACGCCCATCACGTTTCTAAATCCCAAAGTGACATCTTGAAATTTCTTTTTTTTTTTGGACCAACAAACCAAAACCCCAATGTATTAATGTAAAAAAAAACACAGAGGATAGCATTAAATCCTCACATTTGAGAATGTTTTTCCTTTTTCCTTGATGAACGTACTTAAATGATTCCTTCGTCTTTAAAATAGTTCTTGATCATTTTCTCTTGATCGACTGATTAATCATCTCATAGTTTCATCAGTAAATAGGAGCAGTCTCAGAAGTCATGATTACTTACATTTCATAAACATTTTATTAAGTTTACTCTGCCCTTTTTGAGAAAGTAAAGGGCAGTGATAATTGCTGTTGCAGCAGCTCACACAAGCCATTAGTCTTTCCATCAGTCTCGCTTCATTTCCCCCCCATTTGCCTTGTGAGTTGACCACTATTGTGCTCAAACTTAATTCTGCTATTTATTTTCTCTGAAAATTAAGTTACTTTTGCAAATTTACACTAATTTACTAAACTTACGCAAACCTCAGGCTGCAGCCATTCAAAAGGCCCTGCTGTTTGTTTAACATGCAACTTGAACTCTGTGACTTTTACGTCAACTCTTCCTCCACCCATGACCAATCGCCTCCCTTCTCCACCCATCTCTATTCTTAGACCCTCAAACATTGATCAATGGTCCATGTGGTTCAAGGCAGAGACACCTTTCCCTGTCTCGGATTCAAATTATAAACCAGAGGTAAATACATCAAGGTTCGATTAGTCGACCACAGCACTTCCTGAGGGAAGTTTTCCTCTCAGCTCACACCCCTAGAATATGACTCCTTGATATCCTAACTGCAAACAATCACTGTCTATACTTTGGTCAGTCAAATCAACTTGCCTTTTCCTGTGTGGACAGAGCCCTTTAAACTGGGCAGCCAGGGAGTACGGTTCCCAGAAAGTTGAGGAGTCAGAGTTGTGTATAAATTGGAAAGGGTGCTGTCAACAGAGACAAGCCTTTTGCCCTGACACATGACCTGACTACTTCCGGGTCATGTCGTGATAGCCTTCCTGAAGGTTATTCGGAGTGCCAGCAGTTTTTCACATGACCTCCAACACATCACATTCCTCAGGGCTAATATCATGAAGCCCCTTTCCTTGCTCTCTTTCTCCCCCACACACACTTTCACACCACTCACTTTTGCCCACTCAAAGTCTGCTTATGTCACATCCATTCAGTCAGTCTAACCACATAGACAGAGGGTCGATCATTGCTGTTTGATGTGTGAACATTAGACTGGGGTGGGGTTAGTGTCAATAGCTGAGTCATGGGGGTCAATGGAGACGATAGCGAGTGCAGGGGTCTTAAACGCAACGCGCTTTCTCTGGCCACGCGTGACAGATGATTATCATCATCATCATCATCATCATTAGGCTGAGGGTACGCAGTGATGAGCTCATGAGGAGATGATGGTGCTCATTTGTCATGTCTATGAGGGGGAATAACTTATTCACTCAACAAAAGTATAAAATGCATCAGGCTGTACACATATTCTGTGTTTATAGTGAATTATTTTCTTTGACAGATACAAGTTGAGTTCTTAAAGATGCAAGAAATGTCAGTTTCTTGGCTATGCAGCAAAACTGGTAGTTTCCTGGGTTAAATGGATTAAATATTACATTGTGGTATATGTAATTTTGGATTACAAAAATGATATATATATATATATATATATATATATATATATATATATATATATATATAGTATCCCACAAAAGTGAGTATACCCCTCACATTTTAGTAAATATTTAATTATATCTTTTAATGGGACAATACTGAAGAAATTACACTTTGCTACAATGTAAAGTATTAAGTGTACAGCTTGTAGTGTAAATGTGCCGTCTCCTCAAAATAACTCAACACACAGCCATTGATGTCTAAACCGCTGGCAACAAAAGTGAGTACACCCTATGTTAAATTCCCATAGATGCAGGCAGATTTTTATTTTTAAAGGTCAGTTATTTCATGGATCCAGGATACTATGCATCCTGATAAAGTTTCCTTGGCCTTTGGAATTAAAATAGCCCCACATCATCACATACCCTTACCATACCTAGAGATTGGCATGGTTTTATGTTGGTTAGCCTAATAGCTGGTTTGATTTGCATTGAGAGATGATTTTATGGAAAGTACCCCATGCCAGTCTCTAGGTATGGTGAAGGGTATGTGATGATGTGGGGCTATTTTAGACATTAATGGCAGTGTGTTGAGTTAATTTGAAGGGACAGCACATTTACACTGTTATACAAGCTGTACACTTAATGCTTTACATTGTAGCAAAGTGTAATTTCTTCAGTGTTGTCCCATTAAAAGATATAATGAAATATTTACTAAAATGTGAGGGGTGTACCAGAGATGGGGCTCGAGTTTGAGACCCAGACTCGAGTGCGACTTAAGTCGCACACACAGTGACTTCAGACTCAACTTGAGACTCGTCCTCGAAAGACTTCAGACTCGACTCGGACTCGAGCTGCAGGACTCGTGAACAATGTTTATTTTTAGGAAACGTCTGATGAGCTCGCTGTTATTCCGCTCCCTCCGTTACCTATAACCTGCCCACGACATAACGTACTACGTATCTGCTGCGCACGGCCACACATTAGAGGACAGTGAACACACATGTCGACTGCACCGGCCGCTGCTGTGCCATTCATCGTAAGCTTTGGGTTTAAAAACTTCCAAAACGACGGCCCAAACAAAAGAAGCACTCAATGCAAAATATGCGGTCTCAAGATAAAAGATACTGGCTCAACCACATATAATTTTATCAGGCATCTGAAAACGCATCCTGACAGGTCAGTAAACATGTTTAACGTTAGCTCAGCATTGACCATCTAATGTTACCGTTAGCTTGCATCTTGGTCTAGCTACGAGCTAACGTCACGGGAGGTTAACTCCGAATGTCTTCCTTATGAAATATAAATGAGCGTTTGTTTAACCCTTGTATGGTGTTTTCAAAAAGTGGGGAAAAAAAGTTTTTAAAAGTGTGGAAATTTTAGGTCCTGTGTACCTTTACTCTGTCCTCATCCTGTCAGTGTCTGCTGTTATTGTGTGTGTGTGTGTGTGTGTGTGTGTGTGTGTGTGTGCGCGCGCTCGTACGTGATGCAACACGTATTATTTATTTACTTATTATTACTTATTAAGAGACTTGAGACTTGACTTGGGCTCTAGCCCATAGACTTGAGACTTGACTTGGACTCAAGCTCAAAGACTTGAGACTTGACTTGGACTCTAGCTCAGAGACTTGTGAACATCTCTGGGGTGTACTCACTTTTGTGAGATACTGTATATATATCGTGACATACAGTACAGTAGTACCGTATCTGGAAATTAAATTAAGAAACAGTTTATAGTTAAAACAAACGGATGGGAATGTCTAATTTTGGTTAATTCAATGAATTACATGAAAAGCAGGATACTTTTAACATTGATGCAAAAAATCCTGTAAATCCATATACTGCCATAAAGATGTCTTGCTCATTGATTTTCAACATTGCCTGCAATGGTCACTCTAATACATCTAAATATAAAATAATAAACATGTATATTACTTAGTAGATCAACAGAAGATCAACTGGAAACAATTGGCTGTTTGTTTTCACTCATCAGAAACTCTTTGGGTTTTGGACTCAGATAAACCATGTAGGGCTCCATAGGATACCATAATGGACCATTTTCCCTATTTTGTGACATTTTGTTGACAAAATGATGAATCACTTAAGAAGAAAATCTGCAGATTTCGATTATCGATAATTAAAATAATTGTTATTTGTGGGCCTACTGAGAAACAAGTTGCCAAGTGCTTTACAGAAGACATACAACCACGAGCAAAAAAACATGGATAAAATGAAATACAATTATAAAACATGAAATTAAAAGTATGAATTAAAAAAAGCAAAGAAATACAGGCTGAACAATTTAATAAGTCAAAAATAACATTTTTATAAAGGATTTAGAGATTTCAAAAATGTCTTATGTAGATTTGATTTTTTTTTTTACAGTTTCAAACATTTTGTATTTTAGTCTGCTTCCAGACTCGCACAGAGCCTTTAAACCTCTGAGTGAACCCCAACTCAGTGCACAACTTTCAGCGGATACACAGGGAGTAGTGTCTGGGTCCAGTAGGGCAGGCTGGGGTTATTCCAATGGTGCACCAAGGTCACATGATGGGTTCCCACCGCTCAGAAACTCTGCTTCCCTAAAGCTACAACAGGAAGCAGAATTTAGGGACAGACTAATGGACAATCATTATGCTTTCTGGCTCCGTTCACTCTCATTTGTTCTACTAGTGTGAGAACATAGAGCCTCTAGCCCCCTGGCACAAAAAGGCAGTGGTATCACTTTGTTCATTATGCTGCACAAGTGATAGCCCATTTTCCCATTTCTTGGCTTTTATTCATTTTAATTTATCCTCCAGTTGAGCCATTTCCCCGGCCGCTCTGCTCTGCTCAGTCTCCAGGTCTCTACTCGAGCTCTTAAATCCCCTTTGAAATGAATGAAACAGTGAATACATAAAAACAAAGTTTTCTCTGAACCAAACCATCATTAAATGTCACTGTCTTCAAAGCAAACATCCTCATCCATTCCCTCTGTCTTCTCTGTTTTTAAAATGTGAACAAGTAGAGGTGGCATTAATGGAGGCAGCTAATCTAAGCACAGGGCAACTTTAATTTTCTGTTCTCTTTCAAAGTTAGATAACCCAATATTGTTTGTTAAAATGGCTGACAGCATTCTATCCTCCTGTCTCAGCACCTGTCCAGTCTGACTCAAATGGACCAGAATGGATAAAAGAAAGGACGGGGTACAAGCAATATGGCTACAATTGTTAAAGTATGCTTGAGAGACAGCCAAAAGAGACAGACCCACCAAACTGGGCCAAAAGAGAGCTCGCTGAATGGTGTGTGTATTTAGGGGGCAGCAAGGATGGGAGATGTCAACATTTTTTCTTCAGAGTGCCCATCTCCATTTGCATAATTTCCATTCCCCACGAGCAACAAAGAAAGGAAGGAGATGCTCAAACAAAAACCAAATTGACAAGGGGACAATGGTGGCCTGAAGGGTCATTTTAAGGGGGCTAAAATTCCCTAAATCATGGTTTAATATTTTGTCAGGCTAGTTTTGGAAAATGCTATTTTGCCAGAGCTCAGTCAGACTGCTTTGTCTGATTTGACACACAAAATACATTAAACCTGCATGTTCTTACATCATCAAAAAAAGAAATAAAAAGAAAACAATGCCTTTCATTTCACTTGTCAGTATCTGTTGCCTTTGCTGAAACCAAAAATGAGAGCAGCAACAGATGAAAGGCAGAGAGGATGGTGGACAAATCAATGATTAATGCTCATCCCTCCAAATTTGAGTTTGAGATGCATAATTCACCAAAGACCACAACCCTCATGTCACATCAAAAGAGTGGAAAAAAGACAACAGGACGAGGAACTACAGCTCAGATGGACAGCTGCATAAAAAGCACACATGTTCACCAAAGTTTTGGCTTAACTGGAAAAGTTTACAAATTAGGTCAATATATAAAGAGGGGTAATGATAGCTGTGGTTGCTGTATTGAGAGTTTGGTGAAAGCCTTAATGGTTAAAAGGGACCCACACAGCTGGAAAAGGGGCAGGTGTAAGGAGTGAGAGGGCTGATGTGAGGGTGAATGAGCAGACAAAGATGGATGATGGATGGTGTTGATACAGGAGGCAGCAGCCCTGCTTTATCTAGGCAGCACAAGCCAGACCTGCCGGGGTGATGGGTGGGCTGTCAGCCCTTTGTTTATGGACCACCGCCCATCTCCCATCTCCTATGTACCCCAAAAGCCTAGATCACTCAAAAATAGCTACTACCTCACCGCTCTTGGTCTTTCCATCTCTGACTGTCTTTTTCATTTTCTTCGCTAACGAATGGCATTTTGTCTTCCCAAGTTTGTTTCAGATGTACAGTAGAATGAACTATAAAAAGTGTCAATTCAATATTTATACATTGGCTGACAACTGTGAAAAAAAATATTACATTAATTGTAATAATTTTAACTGTTGATAATGAAATGCATCTTTGAGACATTTAAGTCCATGGAGGAGGAAAGAGAAGACAGAGAAAGGAGGGGAAGAAGTGAACCTAATCCAACCATATCCCCACGAGTTGCACACTTCCAATTAACGACTGGTTGGTTTATCAGTCTCCGACGGGTGATTGCTGTATTTAATCATTTTCTTTCTCTACACGGTTTCTTCCACTCTATCAGTTCTTCCCACTCTTATCATCTAACCCCTCCTCACGCTGTCTCGCTTCCCACCCCTTCTCTGTTCAGCACTGCCTCTGTTTCATCATGTTTCTCATGGAGCAGAACTCTCACGCTGTGTCCAGCATTAGAGCTCGGTCCGCATGTTAAATAAAAACATTGACGTGTGAGTTTAAAATCTGCCTATGGTTGATCTTCGACCACCTTCCACAATGACTTATCCGGCTCCACATCCCATCGGAATGAAAATTCCGAACAAATTGTGTGATCTAGCCTAAATAACGGAGACACTAAAGTCAATTCAAATATTGGGACAGAGATCCATGCATTGACGCACAGTATTGACAGTTAGATCAAGTTTGAGTCTTTGGCTCAGGACAACAGAGGGTATGTTTAGGCCTTTTCTCCTGACTCATCCAGGAACACCGCTGTAGTCCTCTGACAAAACTCAAAAACCACCTTCTCTTTCACCTGCCTTTGTTAGTGTGATTGATTTGGAGACCTGAAATGTGCCTGTCACATTGATCGATCTGTCCACTGGATAGGGGGGTTCTCCCCCGCCTGTTGGCATAGTAATAAATAGGGGGTGACGGGCTGTTGACAAAGCAGCAGTTATGGCTTCTTTAATTTGCCCGACACCTCACACTGACAGAGACTCATAACAAGGTGACACAGCGTTGTAATGGTTACGCTCAGTCACCTCTTTATCAGGCAGAGAGAGAAAGCAGAGGTGGTAGTGTATAATGTGTGTGGATTTTTTGGGTCTATGTGCGCGTGTGTGTGTGTGTGTAAAGGCTCACTGATTCGAGTTTGCCTCTCCTCCCTCTGGTCAAGGTGTTATTGAGAGGAGGGCTGTTATCTCTGTCCATGACGCTGCCTCACTAACGGGTGTACACCATCCCTACCAATCCCAGCGAGCCGAGCAGCATGTCCGGGTGGGTCGTTGCTAGCCACATCCTCCTGGGTGGGCTATAACTCATCTCAAGACAGGGATAGAGCCTTATCTCAGTCCCTCTCCACAGGCCTGCTCCACGCCTCCTCTGTCTTAGGGAAAATATTTTCTAGTGCTCCTGTGTGTGAGTTATAGTACGGGTTAAGGTGACTGAATAGGCCTGTCTGTTTGGGTTGTCTTAGTAAATTTATGTCTGTGTGCGCAGGGGAATGTGAACATTTATAGAGTATGTGTAGGTCTGTGTAACTAAAATCTATTCACCATGCAAACAAGTTGTGTGTGTGCTCATCTTAATGTATCCTATCCCATAAGGTGAAACACTATTGTCATAAGTTATTTTACCACGTGAAGGGCATCGTTACAGTTGCATCTGAGGGTTGCCCCCCGCCTCCCTCCACAAGCACATACACCCCCTCCCACCCAACTTCCCCATCCACGCCGCCTCTCTCTGTCATCTCAGCCTATCAATCAAAAATGTATTAAGTCCGGAGTCAGGGCCGATCAAAGGCAGAATTCCTGGGAGGAGAGCAGATAAGGCCTATCTCATTAATAAGTGCTTTACCATCGTAGGAGCCCGCGCGCCTCGCCACACCCTGCCTGCCTCCCTTTGATATCTAATTATCCATCCGTTTCATTCTGTCAGAGAGGGAGGAGAGGGACGACTCACAGTGTCTTCACAACCAAATACTGTTACGTGTGTGTGTCTGTGTGTATCAGGATCTGGGCAAGGGGCTGCACCAAAACATTATGACATGCTGCAAATCCAAATGTTCAGAGAGTGGCACATGTAAACACATGCAAATAAGATGTTCTTGCAAAGGCAACTGGGCCCACGTTTGCATGGCACCCCTCCTGAAAAGCTGTCATGCATATAGTGTGAGCCTGAGATGGAGAGAGGGAACTATTTTAAAGAGTGTAACACCAAAAGCTAACTGCTGCTGAGCCTCGGAGGGGGCTTACAAATCTGCCCTTTAACAATCTGTAGGAGCAATGAGCTCTAAGAGTGAAGACGGATAAGATAGTAGTGTGTGAGGAAAGAAACAAGATATTAAAACATCCGGGTAAGATATTGAGGAAAGGGGACAACGGAAGGAGTGCAAGGGTTAAGAGGATTTTTAAGAAAGGCTGGGTAAAGACTGGTGAACAAAAGAAGAAGAAGAAATGAAGAAGGAAGGGAGAAGCAGAGAAATGAGAGAATGGGAAATGGGAGAGAGAGAAAGAGCAGGGCATTCTTTTCCCTTCTCTCCTTGGTTTTCTGTAAGAGTAGCTCAGAAAGATAAGGCTAAAAGGTCCGTCAGTCTGTTGTGGAACAATCCGTTCTGTGTCTCTCCCCTTTTTCTCTCTCTCTCTCTCTCTCAAGATACTGTCTTTCTCTCTGTCTAATGGCACAACTCAGATTTCTAGCGATGCCTCTTGTGATATGGCTCATCTCTGGTGGCATGGTTTACTGACATCACTTGTCCAATACAATATACTCTCATCCCATAAAGAGCAAACCAGCAGCAAGTCTAACGCAACAGAAACATTATGTGAACACTTTGGGCTACTACTCTTTATTAAAGAACAAACTTTCAACATAGCTAATATTCAAACCAGTGTCATTTATTGATATAAAGAAAGACTATTCAAAACAACAATAAAGGGCTGAAATTATGTCTTCATTTAACTGAGCCGTTCAAACCCTCGTCCCTAATCGCTCAAAGCAGAGCTCGGAGACAAACACAAACTAAGGAGGATTTAGAAGAACAAAACCGACAGAAAACACAGGCCCACGTGCCTAACAAAGACTCCAAAGTCTGCCTCCCCATCCCATGTCCTCTTTTAAAAAGAGACCTTCATCTCTTGGTGTTCCTGTTATGAAGAGACTTTCTTCAAGAGGAGAGAGGAGGTGTGTCAAAGACATGGGTCACAATGTTTACAAAGACGACTTTAAATCCAATCATAGCATCCCCTGCTTTTATTTCCTGTTTCATGGGATTACAATTAAATGAAAATAAAAAACAAATTAATTTATGGCTGAATAACATATTTTTCTGTTTTAAATGGATGGGTTTAAAGCATGAAAGGGAATCTACAAAGGCAATAATTAAAGTCAAAGAAGCAAATTAGTTTCTTAGACTTTACATTTTATTATGTATTTTGATGATGATACAGGAAAATTGATTTGGAAATTTTGATCCAGCAAACAATGCAATCATCGAATATTATTCAGAAGACTTAACAAAGTCTCAATTCTGAACTTAAGACACCAGTTAATCAGTAAATAATCAGCTGTGAATTCTCTCCCTCCCTCTCTCTCTCTCTCTCTCTCTCTCTGGCTCTGACCTGTTGTGAAGTTGCCTCAGGGTTTAAATAACTGTCTGGTGCCAGGCTGCCTAACCCCAAGGCCTGGTGGGAGATGAAGAAGAGGTCAGCAGAGGAGGGAGGGAGTGTGTGTGTGTGTGTGTGTGTGTGTGTGTGTGTGTGTGTGTGTGTGTGTGGCCTGTAGCCTGTACAGGCAGATGCATGGAAAGGCAGAGAAAAGGGAAGAGAGTGTCAATGGAAAGACATGAGAATAGGTGGAGAGACGAGCAATCATGGGACCCAGACGGCTACACAACAGGAGCAGAAAAATCATGTGATAAAGATGCCAAATTGTCCATATTCAAGCCAATGGCAGATTCACAATAACAAATCTTATTTTAATCAAATTTGGACACCATCCATATCGGCACCTTCTCAAATGTAAAGCTAATTACATAACTACACACACGAACAGGACCACAGCCTTTCCCCCAACCTCTACTCTTAGCTAATACCTTTCTCTTGAAGCACTACCGTGTGAGAGAGAACACATCAGACCCACAAGCACGTGAAAGAGAGGTCAACCCGCTGGAGTGAACCTCTGCCTGGGTGGCACTGCCTACACCCCCAGATGAACTGGTCTGGTTCTGATTTGGTTCTGCGGACGCAAAGACACAGCAGATTCTTCCTTCATTTGCTTTTTTTGTTCCCAGGATGCCTTGGCTAACGTGGGTTAGGAAGGGGTGACAGAGAGGTCAAGGGGGCTCCAGTTGACTGTGGCCTGAGGGAGAATACTGGGGAGGGATAGCAGAGTGGTAGTTGAGAGAGAGGGGGGCTATCCCTCAGGAGCCTGGCCCCTCCCAAATAAAAACAAACAAACAGAATGGTCCACTGATCTAATCTGGCTGGACTAAAGCCCTCCAAACAGACTGCCTGGAGCAGCTACTACACAGCGGCATGTCCTGTCCCTTACAGCAATTCAGAAGTACTGTAACTAGAATAACTTCATTATACAGGATCTTTTCTGTAAAAATGGATTGAAACTCATTTACATTAATACATTGGATGCATCAGGGGCTAGTTACAGTATTCTCTGCTTTTAACTGGAGAGTAATGCTCACTTCTAAAGATTGAAGACACGGGGCAGGTTCAACTTATTTACAGACGTTACAACAACTACTACTGTAAGTACTGTACTGTATACATGAGTTTATATTTACTGACTGCAGGGAAACCGTATTCTAAGGCTACTGCCTGGGAAAGCCAACATGTTTGGCTCTTTGAATAGTCACCCTAAACATTCCTTCTGTTTTTTGTGTTTTGAAGCTTTGCTATGGTTTAGACAGTAGACTAAACTTCTCAGTGGCTAACTGTTACCCCAACACAATGCTAAACAAATTCCTCTTCCTCAGCAGTGCACCCACCAATTGCAGCGCAGCGTTCTGTCAGCTGACCAGCGAGGGAAGATGAGGATGAGATTAGCCCAATCAGGGGTCAGGCTGAGGTTATCACAACCACTCCAAAACTAAAACAGATGGAGAACGGAGTGCAGCACGACTCAACATCTACTGTCGGACGCGTATCTTTAGGCCATGTATTCTCCTGCTCCAATGGACTGGAAGAATGTCAGACGTAGTTTTAGTTTTGAATTTTGGGTCAAGTTGCTTAAACAAAATAGAATGTGGATCAGCAAGTCTGAGGCGTATGATAAGGACACATGATAAGACTTGTAACTCTCATACAGTGGTTAATGCTCTCTGTGCCTCTGAGGGACAAAAACAACAAAAGTTGCTAAATAAAGCCCACACACTACCAATATTTAAATGTCTCTTTCTGTATGTTCATGGTCACACAGATACCTTTTTAGATAATTGTAGTGACATTTATTATCACAGACACCTAAAACAACTTCCTTTTGAATAAAACTGAGATCACCACCTTGAGTCCACATTATGGTCCTGAATATAAAATACTATACACACAGACACGAACCAAGACAAGACTTTTATTTAGAAGTATTTTTGGGGTTATCAGGGTTTTTAATAATCACAGATATCCAGCTTTTTATGTTTCAGTAGAATATAGACCTGTACTATTTTTCTCTTGCTTTCTGGTGACAATGCAGACCTGTCTTAGGCCATGTCCACACGAAGACGTTTTGATGCAAACACATCCCGTCTTCCCTGGATTCGTTTCAAGTAAAATTGCGTCCAAACGAATCCATTTGTAAATGACCCAACACACTACTTCATATTCCAGGTCTGTAGGCAGCGCTGTTATTGCTACAGAAATTAACCACAAACAAAGAAGAGCAGTCTTCAGTCACTTTCACTTATGTTCATAACATGACTAGCTAGTTCTCTTAATACATCCATGGACTAGACTTTAACAACTTTCACCACTGCTCGTTATATAAAGGCCACCGCTAGAAAACGTGTCTTTGTTTACATTGTATAATGTGCTGTTGGGATTGCTTTTTATTTAGCAATTCTGTCTGCTATCGGACATGATTGCAGCACACTAGCTAGCTAGCAGAGCTAACGTTAGCTCTGCTAACTAACATTGGCAGTCAAACAAACATCAATGATCCGATGTCTTTTTGATAATTGAGCTACACATTTTTCTTGTGGTGGCCTTTCTACAATAAGCCGTGCTAACAGTTACTATAATCCATTCAAGGAGTTGATAAACAGACAGATTAGCTAGCTAGTTGATAAGTTGTCTACTTCCACTTTATAAACAGCATTGCGTCCCTGCTAGAGCCGTCAGCTAGGTTGAAAGCAGCAGGCTGTGAGGTCGAGGGGTGTGGCGATGACATCATCGATACGCACGTATGTGGTTTAGCCGTCCCAAACGATGCAAAAAATGTGCGTTTGCATCAAAACGCGTCTCCATGTGGATGGCCTCTTAAACTGGCATCTTAGGAGTACAAATAAAAACGTGTCTAGTTTGCCCCAAACATCATTCTTGTTGCCTGTCAGTCTGCTCTGGCTTTTTCCCCACTTTGTTTATTTTTGCATAATTGTTTGCTTGTTTTCTTATCTCTCCATCTGAAATTCAACTCCTTGCAGTGATACACATAAGGCCCCTCTCAGTCTATTTCTCCTTCTTTCTCTCACCAACTCCTTGCACCTAGATGAGATGTAATTGTGATTAACAGTGCCATGACAAGAGGACCCAAGACTTTTGTCATGATGGAAAAACAAATAAAAAACAGACGAGATAAAATGCTAGAAATATGTACAACATCTTATCACAGATACTAATCGTTTCCGTGTACGAGGGGAGGGTGGCCGTGAAGAGAGGCGATGCACGTGAGGGAGTGAAAGAGGAACTTGAGAATATCCTCCCTGTGCGTTTGGCCTGCGCCTGACTTCAGAGCTAAGCCTTCTCTCAAGAGAAGGTCAACACCAGGTTCAACTTTTCACCTCGGCAGCCTGAGAGAACACACTTAATACCAAGGATTACGCCATGGTGCGCTGCAATATCGCCTGGCAGACCTCAGAACAGACCTGCACATTTCAAAACCACAAAATGCAATAATGCATTTTCAATGTAAAATGTAAATTCAATTTTGATGAAATACATTAACTCACGAAGTCAGAAGAACATCAAAAGCAACACCAAAGCCCAATGTCAACCTCCTATACTGAAGGGACTACAGTGGCGGGGAGTCCATGACCCTTAATATAACTTTTGGGCACCATGTCTAGTGGATCAATGTGTGTGTGTGTGTGTGTGTGTGTGTGTGTGTGTGTGTGTGTGTGTGTGTGTGTGTGTGTGTGTGTGTGTGTGTGTGCGTGCGTGCGTGCGCGTGCGTGCGTCGTTATATGCATGTTTGTGTGGGTATGGCGTTGTCAGCGTCGGTCAGGTGTAACTAAACAGACAGACACAACAGACAGACAGGCAGGCGGCCGGCTGGCGTCAGCGGCCACACGCCTGTCACGACACACCACACGCCGAAGAGCCGCATACCGCAGCACCCACACTGCGTACACACAATGAGCGCTCAGTCCCTCGCATCACGCACCAGCGGCAGCAGCAATGTGAAATATTCACACAGGGACAAAAGGTAGAGAGACTGCCAGGGGAGGGGGAGACCTATGAGATGAGGACGGAGGAAAGGGTTTAAGAAAGGGGGGTTGAAACGGAGGAAGTGACATGAAATAATAACTTGTGACAAACTTCAGACAAATGTGTCACTGCACAACTGTTTGAGAGCGGCCATTTTTGCATTTTCAAGTTTTGCATACTACAGGAAAAAAGTTCTCCTGGGACAGCTGTTTCAGAATGCAACATTTCTTTTGAAATTTACTTACTAAATAGCTGTCAAAATTCCATAGTGAAGAAGATATCCTCGGCAATAAACAGTGTTCATTTTAGAATGATTTTACAACTATTTTTACTTTCAACTGATCTATTGCAATAATCCTCAATAATCATAAAATGGAAACAATTAATCTGTTGCGCTATTAGTAGTTAGTTTTTCAATTGTGAATTAGTCATCAACTATTTTAAATGATTGAGTAATCATTTAAATCATATAAATCAGATCAGATGTTGACTGTTGGTTAGACTACAATAATTCAATAATTCAATTTTATTTATAGTATCAAATCATAACAGGAGTTATCTCAAGACACTTTACAGATAGAGTAGGTCTAGACCACACTCTATAATTTACCACAAAAACAACAAATCCCCCAAGAGCAAGAACTAGTGCAACAGTGGCGAGGAAAAACTCCCTTTTAGGAAGGACCCTCGGACAGACCCAGGCTCTTGGTAGGTGGTGTCTGACGTATCACAGTATAGACACATTCACAATGTCACTTTGGGCTCTGGGAACTTATGATGGCTGTTTTTCACAATTTTCTGACATTGAACAACATACAATTAATAGAAAATGAAACTTTAATTCACTCACTTCCTCAAACTATTGCAGTAGTTTCTATGTGAAACTTTCTAAGTAAACTATTTCTCTTTAAAATATAACTTCAACACATGCAATACACAAACACAGTGTTACTGTGCTTTATAAAGACTGAAAAACTACAAAGCAAAAAAACATTATTTATCTCACAGTGGTCAAACCTGACTATGGGACCTGAGCTGAGACACACTACAGATGTTTTACAGGTCTCTCCCGCCCTCTAGTGGAGTAGGAGGAGACCTACATTACCTCCATGCCTTTGCTGCACAACCTCCTTATCGAAACTCTACCACTTTTCACTGACTTTTTCTGCAGTGGGAAAGGTTACAATTGACATTCAGTCCAGGGACAAATGACTCCGCAGTAGGTGCGGGTATTTATCGGCTCGGGCTCCGATCGGCAGTTATGGAAACAGGACATCCGCGTAGATAAGCAAATTTTCGGCCCTTGTTCTCTTAATACATCCATGCCCTTTTCAGGCGCGATGCTGTGACGCACGTCCCCTCCGTCTGTAACTTCTGTCATCTCGGCCACAAATTCCATTCGGCCCAGCCCAAGCATAGACTGTATATTAATATAATAATTAATATTTATATTTTATTTATATTTCTCATAATTAATATACAGTCTATGGGCCCAAGCAGTGCTCAAACATTAAATTAGCTGGCACCGAGTTTTAAAGAGTGACTGAATAAACAGATACAGATATAAAAAAGAAGTAACCACTGTAACAATTTCACCAGCCTCCATATTGCTTTCTACTTTTTACTAACCCTAGGTTGTAAGAGTAACTTATCTCTTTTGGAAAATAGCAGAGCCAGTACGTATAGTGTGTGTGTGTGTTCAGATCGGTCTGAGCGGAAGAGAGTTTTAGTTTATTAGCGAAGATATCAAGTGAATGTACAGCAGAGTTTGCAGTTTTGTGCACTGTATCGGAAAGCTGTGGCAGGAAAAGTTAACACTTTCCTGTGCATTCGTGACGTTGAACGTGACACACTAAAAGATAAAAAACAGACAGCCTTACTTGTTTCCTGGCAATGGGAAAGGAGTCTATTGGCTCTTTTAAGCAGGTTTACCTGTGTTTATAAAAACAAAAAACTGCATATACACGCTACTTTTGATGGAAAAAGGGTATACAGTATGTCTGACCTGATGTTTCTAACCTTGTGGGGATCTGGGGGGATGAACAGCAAAGATATTAATGTCAGCCATGTGTGTAGAAGTCGCTTGAGCATTTTCTGCAACCAGGGCCTAATGTAGTATAGTGGGGCCCTCTTCAGCTATTGCCGACACCCTGAGCCCTGCACATCTGGTGTTAATCAGCAAAGCTTACACAAACACACACATACAAAGAGACAGACACACACAAGCAAACACTTCTGCAAAGATCCCCTTAAGTAAATCCCTCTCAACTCCTGAACTTCCGACATGACTGGGGTCAACACACTTGCCCTGGATCTATTAGTACACACACCAGAGCCATGTAATAAGAGAGCTGGTGAGTTGTTACAGTACAGTTAACACACACACACACACACACACACACACACACACACACACACACACACACACACACACACACACACACACACACACACACACACACCATTTCAGACTCTGCATAGGGGCAAGTACAGCACATAACTAACCATGCATGCAAAAACACAAATCTAACTATAAAGGAAGGAATCTCTGTAAGTGAATTGAGAAAGGGCACGCCCTGAACGAGCAATGCAATATTACATTCAAATGAGGGATATAAAAGGGGGAGAGAGACAGAGAAAATGTGTGTTACTACACCACAATCAGAGTGACTATACTGCCCTACAAAGGCTAAGTGCAGTAACTACGCAAACAAAGAAACTGAGAAAAAAGGACTTTTAAACTTTTTATACCAGCCAGTCAAACATGGTATGGGTAGATTAGTGGTAATGCATTTATGTAAAGCCCTCTTAGGAAGACATGTTTTATAGATAAAAAACATGACCACTGATGTGACCTTTGACCCCTGAATTGCAGATACTGCACTCTGCCTTTGGATGACCATAAACAATTAAAACACTATTGCAAAGGCAAAGTCCAGTATCTACAAAGTCAATGTGTTCATGCAACTTTCTTGTTGTGTTTCTTACATGTTTCTTTTTTTTAAATAGCTTTAATAGGTTTATTGATGTTTGCAAGTTGTAATGTTGAAATTACTCACTAGTAAGGCTCATGATTAAGAATAATCTTTTATCACAATGCCCCTTTCACCACAAAGATAATTTACTCAGTAAGAAATTGACTAAAGAAATTGTCTTCTTTATCATAATTTCCCTAATAATCATACAGCATCCGTCTTGTCATGGGGTTGCCAATTTAAGGCTGACTTGGCATGGTTTCTACCATGTTTTTTTTCTTCACTTTAACATCAGCAGAGTTCGAGTTATAATCTGAGTTTCGTGGGGGGGGGGGGGGGGGGGTTCAGAGCCGTCATCCAGTACGGCATGTGTATCCAAAGTCTTGCCTCCATTGTGAAGCTGAACAGGGACTACTTTCAGTCGATCAGTCAGTCGGCCGTTGGGCCGTCGGGCTCGTCTTGGGCGGTGCTAAGCATCGGAGAAAAGCTGCGGTGCCACTGCAAAATAGGCTTGGAAGGAACTTGTTTTGGTGGAACTTGTACATTTAAAAGTTGTTTTAGTCATGCAACAGAAAACTCAGATTGGATTTACCTTGCAGAGATCTGAGAAAAGGTTAATTTAATCGTTAAAAGGTTAATAGTCCTTATAAATAGTTTACAATGCCAACACAAAGAAAGCCCAAGGCAACGGATATCCGGCCTAAATGAGTGATAGCAGGTGGATTTTCTGATGGCAACGGAGCAACCCCGGAAGTGGAACGTCAAGGATATAGACTAGACTAGACTGACTATAGTGCAGACTGAATGAACTGATAGCTCACAAGGTAGATTTCCAAAGGCAGGCGATAGGGGTTACATTTTGCTGCTAAAAATGCATCCACTGAACAATAAACCTCTGCTCAGGTTGAAGGTGGTCTGGAGCTTTGATGGGAATTTATTAGGTCACAAATATTTTCTACCAATTGGACTGATAAATCTGTCTATACACCCCCGCACTGTGGGATGAGGTCGAATTAGCCAGATTAACTGAAAACACCTGTATGGGTAGTCAGAGCCTTTAGAGTAAACAATGCAGGGAATTACATGGTGTCCTGTACTCTTCTTACTTAAAAATTATAAAATAAAAAAGGTGAAAACAAAGCTAAAAAAGGAGGCTCAGGAAGATCTCGATAATCAATTTCACAGAAGACATTTTGACAAATCACAGTAGGAAAAGCATAGTGTTCACTAGAGGGCTGAACTCTAGCTGTCAGGGTCCTGGTATTCTGCATGCTGTCACACTGGCAGACTGATCTCATGAAGTGGCGCATGTATGACACGCCAATTCGTATGCCATTTTGGCGTGTTATCAAGACGCATACTCGCTTTTTAGCGTGTTTATCAATGCCGTTTTGGCCTCCATGGACTTACATTACCTTGCGATTGCGTGTGAATTTACGGCGTAGCGAGTAGTACGAAAGGGCAAAAATCCATGTAAAGGTTGGTTGGAGTGGTGGAGCGGACTTTCACCCAGGAGATTGGCGATCGTGTACCGCGTGTCACGTTTCCTTTGTGTCTCGCGTGTCACGTTTCCTAAACTTAACCGTCGCTTTCAGTGACTCAGTTTAATCTGCTCTCTCACCATAGTAATGTGGCTCCAGTACAATGCAATATTTAAAAAGCAGCCTTAAAAAGCCCTGACACAATGTAGTCTGAGGTCCTTCCATCGATGAGGTCTGTTCCATCACCATTAACAAACCAGCAGGGAATAATTTCCCCATTATTTACATCCCTGCTGAAGCCAGTGTCTGTGAAAGAGATACAAAATAAAACAATGATGAGGGTGTATAAGCAAGAAAGAAATGCTCTTTCACCTTGTATGCGCTATATGTATACGTTATGTGTGTGTGTGTGTGTGTGTGTTTAAAGTTTATGAGGCATGTGCACCTGGTCATGTTAAGTGTTTGTCCCTTCACATACATGGTGGCATCTCATTTTTCCTGTACCTCACCTGGACGCAGGTCTGTCACCTCAAACACAGCCCCATAGTAGAACTGACCTGGAGGAAAATATATTTTGATTTATTCAAAATTAGGAATCAGCAAACATAAAATAGCTACTCAATCTATGCATCGTTATATGAAACATTCTTGCTGTTTTCTACCTAGTAGACCATGAACTGAAGCAGACAAGTGGTGGCTGTCCAGGGTATAGAAACCCAGGTAGTCTTGTTGGTCGAGGCGTCTCTTCCAAACCTTTGTGTGTCTAATGACCATAGATTTAACCGAGTACCTCAGCGTCACTGTCAGGCTGCAGTTCTTAGTTGAGCTGAAGTCCATACCGGAAGAGAGACAAAGAAGTTGTGAACAATAGCTGACAGCAAAGTTCTGATTATTTTGTTTCTTTGTGATTCACAGGAGCCATGTGAAGCAAGTGAAGATGTATTTGTCAGTGTAATTTAAGTATAGTTGAACTCAATTTTCAGTGTAGGTTTGATAGTTTACATTTGGTTTTTGACCTGTAGTTTTTACTGATCCTATTTTTTGTTTAGTTTTTATTAAGATGAAGTTCTCATGTTGCCCTCATTTTTGGTATACTGTGTGAGTGGTATTTCTAACGTATAACAATAGACACAGGTGCTTTATTGTGTGATAAACACAATACATTTTAAAATTATTTTTTAAAATGTACATTCATTTATACATGACCAAACTACCTAAATATATAAATCATTTTATCATTTCAGTTTAAAACATGTGTTGTCCAATAACATTAGATACAATTTGCAAGGCAGTGTTACTCACTTGGTTTCTTTAATAGAACCTGTATCAGACCACAGCAGCTTGACTTGCTTGCCATTGTGGAAGACTGAGATGTCCTGAGTGCTCACCTACCTTCATTCTCACCCCCAGCTTTTGGTGAATGATACCCAAACGGCCAAAGCAGGTGTTGATGTTACCATCTGGAACAACTTTCTTCTTGCCAATAATTTGGCCGTTCACCACAAAGCCTGGACATAATGACAGGTTTGAGTTTGTTGTCCCTTCTCACGTTTCTCACAAAAAGAATCCTGTGCTTGTTTGTAGAACAACTGAAAACTCAGGGATGACCTGATTTTGTGTTTCCGACCAGGTTGAAAATTGTTCCTGGTTTGTCGACGATGTTGAAGCACAGAGCGTCATCTCTGTCTGGTAGCTCTATCATGAAATGAGGATCTCTGTCCACTGCTCAAGCATCACCAATGTATCATGTCAGACAGAAAGCACTCAAGTTTGTTATTTTGATATTTAAATATGATTTGCAGCAACTAACACTATTGCATTACTTAGTGCAGCAGTGTAGAGCCTACCCTGATCTCTTCAGTATGAAATACTTGATACATATGTGGTGGATAAAATAACATTTGCTGTGATTGGTGTGTGAACGTGCATCAATGTTTATCTGATGAGGAGGAGGCACCTTGTATAATAGCCTAGGTCCCAGTGTATGAATATGTGTGTATATGGGGTGAATGGTGACTGTTAGTGTAGAGCATTTTGAGTGGTCACTAAGACTAGAAAAGTGCAATATAAATTGCTGTCCATTTACCATTTAACATAGAAATGTTCACTAAATATGAAGCTATATAAAGGAAAACGGACCTTAAATATCACAATTAATACATTGTACCTTTTTGTTTAATCCGTACAAAAAGTGTAAAAATGTACACATTCACAATTCACGGTTTTACGTAGTGTTATGAGCGTGTGGTTATGAGCGTGGTGTTATGAGCGGTCATTTCTTGACCAGGGCAGTGACTTCCTGGAGTCTCTGTGTGCTTCCTGGCACTTCCTCCTTTTTTAGGCCCTGCTTCAATTGCCTGTTATCTGCCCTGCTTTCAGGTTTAACACCTGCGTGAAACTGGCCCCCCATGTCATCCACAAATGATAATTTTAAGTAATTTACATTTTCTGGCCAGTGACGTCACCCAGCCCCCCATTAATGTCCAAATCTCCCCAACATGGTCTCAATCATTTGTGCTACGTTTGTGCTGATTTGTGCTGCTAAAAAAAACATTTTTGCTACTATGTTTTTAAAGTTATTACGCTTTGTTACACGCGTGACGTCACCCAGCCCCCCATTAATGTCCACGTTTTGCTACGTTTGACAGATTTAATGTGGAATTACTGTGATGTAGGCTAGTTAGTCTCATTAATGTTGACAAATTCCTCACACTGTGCATTCCTAACACAAGCGGTTTTCTACATAAAAAACATAAAAAAACAAAGAGGGGAAAAAAGAAAAAAAAGCATGTACTGGGGACAAACAAAGGGGCAAGCTTCTCTCCACAGAGCAAAGCCGCTATGGCGCCATTTTAATGCTACGAAGCACTCACCCCCCGTTAGCATTCCATTGACTGCCATTCATTTTGGTGTCACTTTGACAGCCAATAACTTTACATCTGAAGCATTTGAAGACTTTATTGTTTATTTATAAAGAAACACAACAATGTATAAAAGGCTCCATTACCTTGTACCTCACGTTATGGCTCCGTAGCAGTCGTTTTTGTAAAAATAGGCTAACGATTGTGGCATAACCACGCGACTTACTGTCGCATAGTAGAGGAATTACCGTATAGTAGAGGAGAAGCTCGAAGGCAGTTTCGACATACATTAGCTGTTTAAGTTTAATTACTAATGTTAACTAGCATTTTAGTTAGCAATAATTAGCCTGTGCCTATGTTATCTCCTTACATATACCTACGCTCTCCGTCTCTGATAGATTGGGAATGATTGAGATTTCTCTTGGCACAGCTACCAGAAGACTTACAACTTTCAGACACGTTGCTCACGTCACATCTACGTCGGCAAGCTCAGTTTGCAGCTGCTCACTAACGCTCAGCCATCACTGGAAAAGTGCTTCTAATAGACTTCACTGGTCTCCGTCCAGAGCAACGGGATCTGTTGGTCCACTTCTTTAACTGTCTATGGGGACAAACACTAAACTCAAGATCTCGAGTTTGTGGAGGGAGGGGGAAAAAAAGTAAAAAAAAAAAACATGTGACATGGAGGGGGGAAAAAAGATCTTGTGTTTAGTGTTTGTCCCCAATACAGGCTTTTTTTTCTTTGTTCCCCCCTCTTTGTTTTTTTTTTCCTTCTTTTTTTCTTCTTCCTCCATGTCACCTCCGGGGCTCCGTAGTTTTCAGCTCCTCCTGACATTAAAAATGAAATATAAAAGAGGAGAGTGTGTCCAACCTGAAACTCTTGCACTTGTTGGGGTGTAACTCGGGTTAGAATCTCATACTGGCCCAGTTTCCTCTGAAGGAGCTCCTCGTAGCTGAGAATGAAAGTCACTCTGCTTCTGGCTGCAATGTTGACAGACACTGAAAATCTCTCCACCTTCCTTACAAAAGCCCTGCAATGATGGGCATTTATTACTTTAACGTGTTGTTAACGCCACCACCCACACAATGCATATTGTAAAATGTTTCAGTCCAACATACTTGACTGACTCACTTGACCAGTCCAGCAGTCTGTCCAGAGGAAACAGCCTTCTCATACTGTTTCTTGGCTTTCTCTTTCTCCTTCACCTCCTCAACATACATCTGACCATCAATTTCCCTGAGAGGCACAAAGACACTTGTCAAAGTATTGAGTTTTGACTGATATGCTGAAGTTAGTGATGAAGGCGGTCTTGGGCAGCTCCACTTCGAAGAAGATTTCCTGGGAGAAGTTTGCTTTGTTCAGAGCCTTGGAGGTCATGACGGTGTGGGCGAAACGAGAAGTCACAGTGCAGTCCACTTTCACACTGTACACCACCATCTGAAAGGATTTTACATTATGCCTCATAAAATTGTTACCTGAAACCTGTCTGTCTGCCTGCCTGCTCCATTCCTGTTTCCCGTGGACCCTCATTTAATTATGTTCAGACTTGCCACCCATGCCAGTAAGCCTTTGTATTTTCATTTTTGCCAATAAATCACTGAACCCTTCCTGTCTGCCTAGTCTGTCTGTTTGGGTTCTCCTTCCGTTGTTGCCAGAATTTACCCGATGTAACTTGGCATGCCTGTTGAGTAAAATGCTAAAACACTAAAACATCATATAGAAAGACCAGTAGCCACGAGAACTGGCAGCTTATTGTATTGTTGTCTCTCTACTGAATTGGGGATCAGATGTCATGAGAAATGTCCCCAAATTATTCATTCGGTCACAAAACTGAGAGAGAGAGATTTTAGAGAACGGAATAAAACGCAGATGGACAAATCATTTCCAGCATGTTTATTGTCTCCAGCAAAGCAAAGGGGAGACAAATATATGCCAATGGACACCGCAGGGGGAAGAGTGGAACAAGTGACATCTGTAAGCAATGAGCTTTTTCAAAAAATGTGGACTTATTTTGCAAACAGTAACAATACCACTACTGTGAAATAGAAGCTACCAGTAATCTAGACCTTGGCCTTGTGTGTATTGAATTATATCCAGGTTTCATAATCCATTTCCCAATGATACATTAACATGACTGTATAAATGCCTTGTTGGGAGAGGTCGTACCTCTGTTTTGATTTTACAATATATATCAATATCAAAATTTATTATTTACAGTCATAGAGTCTGTGCTTCGTTTTTGTAGAATTAAAAGAGATAAAAATATGTAGTTTATTTCCACAACCAAAATTGTCCTTTTGAGTTTTGTGAGCAGGGTGAAATGAACATATAAACACAGCCTAGTACTTTAAGTGAGTATTTTAAGCTGAGTACCTATATTGACCTGGGGCCCATAGCTTCTTTGGTCTCCTAGAACACAACATAGTATGCCTGCATGGTTATTGAGAAAGGTACAGCAGGATTGGAGAGAGATGTGCACCAAATGAATGATGATGTGCAATCAGGCCCATCACTACACTGTGTTTGTTTGATGTTTCCCTGAATGTTTCTCATTAGTTTCAGTGTGGCATGATAAACCCAGATTGTCAAACAATTTTGTACCAGCACTGCATCAGTAGTCCCTATCTATAGCATCCATGCTTATGATTATGACCTTCATCATTTTCATTAAAGCAACATTGCATAACCATTTGTCCTTAAAATACAACAGCTTCAAAATCATTTTGATGCTACACTGACTTGTAATAGGGAGAATAATGCATCTGTCATTCCCACTCTGTGCCCAGATTGCCTGTTCTCGCACTATGTAGTTTTGTAATTGCAAGACCTTCCTCCTAAGCGCTGCGGAGGAGGGCTAGTCCACACAACATTCCAGGATGGGAAATAAAACGTGCTCTGGTTTATTGGTATTTGTTTAAACCAATTACAATCGTCTTGGGTGGTGCTACAAACAACATGGTGGTACAAAGCAACAGTGCCTCTGCAAAATAGCCTCGGGAAGGAACATGTGGTCCGTGCAACGGAAAACTCATATTGGACAGATTGTCTAGCTAGCTGTCTGGATTTACACTGCAGAGATCTGAGGAGCAGTTAACCACAGTCCTCATAAATCGACCGGAGTTTAGAATTGCCAACACAAAGAAAGTGGAAGGTGACGGACATCCGGCTGAAAATTAGGGACATCCAGCGAAATTTCTGGTGGCACCTAAACAATCCCGGAATTAAACATCATCGATATAGACTACGCACTATGTAACTTGATGGGTGGGTACTATCTCCTGGGAGAAGTGTGTAATGCTTTACGGCACTACCACTGATTTTGGTGAAACTGGATCATATTTTATGGAGAAAATGTTTTCTGGTTTTCCCTCTGATGTCCTCCGGCTGCTCTGCAACGACTCTCCGTGATTTACGCTGTTGTCTGATAAACAGAAAGCTTTACTTGATGCTAAAGTTAGGCTAACCGCTAACTGCTGTTAACTGCAACATTAGCTAGTAAGCTCAGTTAAGCAAGATTTATGGCTGTTGTGTTCCCGGTGCAAGGATCACGAGCCAAAAAATGACTTCATCACATCTTCTTCTGTCGCGCACGAAGGCTTTGTGGCACGTTGCTGGCACCGCTGCATGCTGCACATTACATTTCAACATGGTTGGCTGGAAAGACTGGCCTAGCAAGTTCACCTGTACACACATCTGTATTATTCTTTATGTAGAGAACAGAGGGAGTTAAATGGCCTCAAATCTGCGGAAAGAGAGAGCCACCACACTGGGAAAAGAAGAGTCATTTTGCCGGAGGGTGTGGAAAAACATGAGACAGTGTTGGTAACATTGAGATACGAATAGTAATTTTGACTTGGAGGTGAGGGGCAGTATTGTTAATAATTGGAGCAGTAGATAAATGTAATGTTTGGAGGTACGTCTACTTCTTCTCTACTACTTCTTGCTTATTCACAAATTATTTTGTTCGTATGCCCCCTGGCGTTTTGTAGAATACTGCAATGGACAATGCATGCAACAATGTATGTATGTATGTATGTATGTATGTATGTATGTATGTATGTATGTATGTATGTATGTATGTATGTATGTATGTATGTATGTATGTATGTATGTATGTATGTATGTATGTATGTATGTCATTCAGTCCTTTCGCTATTGTCTGCCACGCAATTTCTCGCTGTTTTATTATAGCGAGTTTGTTTTTTCCATGTGCTTTGCTTCCTGGTATATGGGCACAGAAAAGAAGACGCTGACAAATTTGACTCCAAAATCTAGAAACTATGAAGATAATTAAGTGATAAACTCAATGCACGCTGTAAACATGGCTGTAACTGAGTATTCATCTTTCTTTTTTTTCAGCAAGATATAAGGTCAAAAACCACTGAGGTGTCCTCTCCCTGTTGTTTCATAAATGCACAGTACAGTAGCCTCAACTATATAGTTACTGGTCCAGTGATTTAAGACTATAATTTGGGAGGATTGTACAATTAGGATAGGTTTTTATAATTGTACAATCCTCTGAAATTATAGTCCCAGTTTACTGGAGAACATACATGTTGTGCTGAGAATGACAAATAAAAGGCAAACGGAAGAGGAACATACATGCTCCTTTATTTTTTAAAGAATAGAAAAATAAATAAATCATCTAAAAAGATCTATTGGTCTCTGACCAGTCAGCCATTGGTAGAACCACTAAACACACATGTAGTATAGCACTTTATATACTGCCCTTCATCACTGACTTCATTTACAACACATTTGAAACTTCATCAGCCTTTTCTAATTATCTCAACAACTGCCATATTTCACCAAACTTCTTACAATATTAAACAGCAGTCTTCATACAGCAATATAACAGCACCAATGACTGTCACATGAATCATTTTTTAAATAATGGTCACAATGTTAAAATAATAACAGTATTTAACTGGACAGCAATATGTACATGGCTGCTAGCCCGGTCAGAAGCAGGCTAGCTGCACAGAATAAATCTCCATGGAAACTCAGGTGCTTCTGCTTTCGTGAAGTCAAGGCTTAAATCATCCATGATAACTGGGAAATCCCGGCTTAATCCGCTCTCTAGGTTTTGTGCAATAGCCCTCCGGTGGGGAGCGGTGCCGTCGTTATAACTGGAGCTTGGCGAGCCGGCAATGGAACCGAGTTCACCAGCCTCTACAGACATCATGGAAGAGGCGAAGAGACTGAAGAGGACATTCACAAATCTTGGACTGACTTTTAGTCATTGGCGAGAGCTGGCCTTGGCCTCTTGCTGTTGGACTTGTGAGTAATATTAGCTGGCTTGCTATGTCTTGTGTTGTTACACTTTCATTGTGTTAGCAAATCTATCGATTTACTAGTTTTTGATCATAAGTACTGTAATCATAACACAACGCATGTGTACAGCTGTCCATATTTATAACATTGGTGTATAAGTGAATTTACCAAAGACAGTATATAAAATGGACCCAGTGACTCTGCTGTTTTTGACGGAGACAAATGAAGTCTATTAGAAGCACTTTTCTGGTGATGGTTGAGCGTTACTGAGCGTTACTGCGCAGCTGCAAACTGAGCTTCCCGCCGTAGATGTGACGTGAGCAACGTGTCTGAAAGTTGTAAGTCTTCTGGTAGCTGTGCCAAGAGAAATCTCAATCATTCCCAATCTTGCAGAGACGGAGAGCGTAGGTATATGTAAGGAGATAACATAGGCACAGGCTAATTATTGCTAACTAAAATGCTAGTTAACATTAGCAATTAAACTAAACAGCTAATGTACGTCGAAACTGCCTGCGAGCTTCTCCTGTACTATACGGTAATTCCTCTACTATGTGACAGTAAGTCGCGTGGTTATAACACAATCGTTAGCCTATTTTTATAAAAAACGTCTGCTACGGAGCCATAACGTGAGGTACAAGGTAATGGAGCCTTTTATACATTGTCGTGTTTCTTTAGAAATAAACGATGGACAAATGAAGTCTTTAAACGCTTCAGATGTAAAGTTATTGGCTGTCAAAGTGACACCAAAATGAATGGCAGTCAACGGAATGCTAACGGGGGGTGATGGTTTGGGTAGCATAAAATGGCCCCATAGCGGCTTCGCTCTGAGGAGAGAAGCTTGTCCCCTTGGAATTTACACCATAAACTGTAGGGTAGAGGTCAAATACTCGGGAAAAATCCGACTAAAACAGCCTTCAATTTAACCCGGAGAAGAGGAGTGAGAAACGGGCAGACCTCTATCCGCTCATGGAGCTCCTTCCTCGGGTTAAATGGAAGGGTTGTCGTGGTGGGATTTTTCCCAAGTATTTGACCGGAGAAGAGGAGGGAGAAACAGCAGATTTCTATCCGGCTTATGGAGCCCCATTCCCCGCGTTAAAAGGAAGGGTGTCTTAGGCAAAAAAAAAAAAAAAAATCCATAAACAAAAAACATCTCGAGAAAACAAAAAAAATCTTGAGAAAATAAACTTTGTTATATCGAGATAACGAATTAATAAGTCGTTATCACGAGACAACAGTGCATGAAAAAAAAATCAATAAAAAAAATAAATAATTCAATGGCCGTTCTCGGCTTCCGTAGTAGGGGCACTGAATCTAAAAAGAATACCAATGTTACGCAATGTTGTTTTAAAGTTTCCTCCTATGTTTCACCAAATGTCCTTTAGAGCAAACAAGGTGTGGAGCCAGAATCAGACAAAGGATTTAAGAGTGTGTGAGGAAAGAGCTTTGGATGAACAACAAACTGAATAACTGAATAAGTTATATAAGTTTAATAACTTGATCCTTTCTGAGTGATAATACTGCACTTTGGTATAATATTAAAATGTCACTGATGAGGTTGCAACTTTCTATTGATAGCTAATCATACTGCACCTTACTATTTTATAATGTAGAGATATTTGGTGCTGTGTATTGTTGTTGTGCGGAGGGGGGGGGTTAGTGGTCCTGTTGTTGTCTGTGGTCTGTGGTCTGTCTGTCTATCTGATGAGCTGAGCTGTATGGTGCAAGATGAATTTCCGAAAGGATCAATAAATGTCTATCTATCTATGACAGGAATAAACTGGTAGCGGTAGGCAGGCTGGTAGCAACATAGACAATCTGGTGAACTGGGGAAGCAGGTGGGAGTTATGATGAGGTCTGAAATGACACAATAGCTTAGTTCAAGAAGCATAGGTTGCATGAGGCGAGACATCATAGCGCCGCCGCAGGAAACTGCCGTGATCTGACGCGACACACACACAGAAGGTTGAAGGTGTGTTGTTGTTGCCAGAGCCAGAAGACACATTTTGTTTCAAATGAAGTTGGAGGCAGCAAAAAAACACAGCTGGCAAAACTATTTAAAAATGGCGGGCTTGTTCAGGACACCCCCATCTGTCGCTTTCACGTCACCTTTTGGTATCGGCTCAGCTCGCTTGGAACCTCGACGGAGGTGGTACTACAAAAATGACCTGTTGGCAGGTTTCGTAATGAAAAGAGTAGAGTTGAGGCGAGTCGAGCAGGTACCATGTAATGGAAAAACGCCAGAAGTGCTGTAGAAAAACTTGGGACTCTGCCTATTCTTTTTTTTTAATGAAATTTGTATTCATTTATAACAAACATACATTCACATTGAATTATTAGAATTTGGTTTCAGCTATGGTAAAATCACTGACACTGCTTTGAAAGTAAAATGCCATGTCATTTTAATGGTCAGCATTCTGAGACCTGGAAGAATGACTTGCAATTTGCTTATGGCATTATCACATTAAAGATAAAAGAAATGTTTAACCAGTTATTACCAAGAACACCCGACATTACTGAAAACAAGTGTGGGGGGGGGGGGGGGGGGGGGGATTTGAGGCATGTGGGGATCAAGTCTTCCAATAAGAGTTTTACTCCACCCACACTCTGTTCTGCAGGCGGAGGGACCTTCTGCCTCTGCAACTCTTGTTTGTGTGTGTCTTACTACTAGCAAATATGCTCATCTAATCAAGACTTGTGATCCTGTGTGTGTGTGTGCGTGTGCGTGTGCGTGTGCGTGTGCGTGTGTGTGTGTGTGTGTGTGTGTGTGTGTGTGTGTGTGTGCGTGCATATTCACTGCACTTGGATCACAGGTCACATGGATCTTATGCTTATCTCTTTCATGAATGTATTTATTCTTAACATGCTGATATGTGAATGAGGTTGGTTATATCATCACAAAGTGTAAACCACTGTTAGGTGTTGATATTTCCTGTAGTTAAACAATAACCAGAGCCACATGGTACACAGAGGACTTTTTTGGGGATTGTTTTTACCATTAAGACATGTTTCACCAATTTGTCACAACTAAGATAACATTGATTTGGTATCATGTGATTTTGGAGTCCTACAGAAGACCTCAAATGAACTTTAACAGACCTTTTCATCAGAGTTGCACTGCTTGGAAACAATTTGGATCCCACTTTATTTCCTGTCAGCTCCTGACTTTAGCAAACACTTAAACTAGGAGTAAAAATGCAGGGTGTGCTGCAATTGTCATCATACAAGGGTTTGATATTAGCAAGCTAGTAGACTTACGTTAAACATGTCTTTAGGGAAAAATGGTGTTACCAAAGCAAAGGCCTGATAAATATTAACTGAACAGTCTTTTTTGAGATACTAAACAATGCTGCAAACAATGAAACACTGAAATGAAATGATTGAATCTATGCTTAAGTCCATCTTTAAGAACTATGTTCCATGTATTTCAATACAAGTGATTGCTGAGGCTGTCTCCCAGTACTTTTTACTATTTTGGTACAGTAATAAACCCTGTGTTTACCTTTGGGTACAAAAAGTCAGAGCATTTATGGTGTAAGTACAGGCAGTTTTGAATATTTATTGTATAGACTTTGATGTGTAACTTGTTTTTATACACTTTTAAAAAGGCCTGACACAACATAGTCTGTTGCATCTCCATCGATAAGGCCTGTTCCATTATTGTGAATGAACCAGCAGGGAATAATTTCTCCGTTCTTCACATCCCTCTGGAAGTCTCTCTGCCAGCCTCTGTGCACCAGGACAGAAATGTCAATATCGAGCATTTATTAATTTAGGATACACATTGCATGCAAACTCTTCAACACTGAGATGGGACACACTTATCTGAGGCATGCAGCGTACCTGGTCACATTGAGCTCCTGTCCTTTCACATACATGGTGGCATCCGGTTTCTCTGGGACTTCACCTAGACGCAGGTCTGACACCTCATATTCAATCCCATGGTAGAACTGACCTGGAGGACGACCCACCATTTAAAGTAAATATCATTTTTAAAACAAAATCCTTCGAGCCCTGTATCTCTCCACCAGTGATAGTTGCCAACTAAAACAATTGGGTTTTTTATTGTAATGTAAAAAAAATTGAAGGTCCTATATTTTATAAGTATTTCTCTGTACTGTATGAGAGATGATTCATGCAGACAATTGTTTAAATCTGCTTTTGGTTTAATAACTACTGTCAACCATATTTTGCTGCAAAACATCCCAAAGAACATTAAATAAAATAATTAAAAAGAATAATTAGACAAATCACAATGGAAATTCCTCCTGTGAGGACCTGTGGTGTCAAGTGTTTTAATGCCTGACATAAGGAAACTATCCAAGTTAATTTGAAGCCACAATATTTTTTTGGGCCACTTCAGTGGAGCGCAACAAGCTGTAATTATTGATACGATCACCTTATAAAGATATGGCGAACATGTTAGACACATCCATCAGACACAAAGAAACATTAGCTGTGATGAATGTAAGTCCAATATTGACTCTCCTTTTAGCTTTGTTTTTGTTTCTACCAACTCCTGAGGAAAATATCTGTCTCTTTAGCTGCTAAATGCTCTACTATTTCAACTGCTAAATGTGACTGTGTTTGGTGCTCAGCAGGTAGTGTGCAGTTTTTTTTGTAGAGCTTTTGTACTGAAAACAGCTCCCTACTGCAATTGAAAATGACACTATGACAAAAGGTGAGAGCGAACCAAAACAGTAACGTTGCAAGTTTGAATTAGCTCGCTGTGTGAACGTCCATAGCAATCCCTGCCAGTCGGTCCTGAAACGTGTCAGATAGTAAATGCCGTAAACATATTCTCACTGAAAGAACCAAGCCAGCCTGCCTTATTGCATGATTCAAATTTTCAAAGCTAGGAGGTTGTTCTTATTGTTTCCCATAGCGAAGGGACAAAGATAGCAGATTGGGGCAAAGGCTTGTCAGGCTTATCCTGGCAATGTACTTCCGTTGATCCAGAGACTATCATCGGACCAATCCCCAAACAAAGCGGCAAAAAACCTGGCGGTTTGTCTGCTGGCTGCCTATTTATTTTATTATCTTTTTCTTTTTTTTTGTCTGAGACACCCCAGAAAAATTTAGAAATGCAATCCATATCACTTGTTTTGACCTGCTGTTAAACCTGCTTTAAACGGAGTGTCTATTTGTACCCCCGGTACAAATAGCCCCAGCCACACAGCTGAACTATTCACACCCTGTGACGTAACAACAAAAACACCATGCACCGAAATCATGGACGAAAACATGGCCGACATTCATCTTACTTGACAGCAGAAACTGGCATATTAAGAAAGTTTTGTCTCTAAAGTTTAGAACCTACGGAAGCTGAGAACGGCCATGGATTTTTTTTTATTATTTAATTTTTTTTTTATGGATTTTTTTTTATGCACTGTTATCTCGTGATAATGAGTCATTAATTTGTTATCTCGAGATATTTTTTTTTTTAATGGATTTTTTGTTGTTGCCTAAGACACCCTTCCATTTAACCCGGGGAATGGGGCTCCATGAGTGGATAGAGGTCTGCCGTTTGGGAGTTTGGGGTTTGATTCTCTGGTGAGGAGATCTTGTTTTTTTCATTTTGGATTGGATAATTTGCAACAGAAATGGTTTTTTTTTGCAGGGTGGTAGGGGAAGACTCATGAATATTCATTATGAGGCTCATCCCTGAATGGCTAGTACTTGTTGCCTGCTCTGGTTGGGTTGGTTAGGTTTAGGCAAGAGGAGAGGGATTGGTTATGGTTAGGGTAAGAATGTCTGGGCGAGCCAATCAGTGATGAGTTCCCTAATGAATATTCATGAGTCTTCCCCTACCACCCTTTAAAAAAATATATCGTGGCGGCGCAAGTGTATGTATCAGCGTCTCAATGAAGTGTGCGAAATATTGGACACTGCAACAATAATATTCCAAAAAGGTGTAATACATGAGTAGTATGGATAACTGTGTGTAAATATATGCCAAGGTAAATGCACAGGGGTGCAAATAGCATACATTGATATTTGTACCAGCCGGGGTATTAATAGAACACATTGCTGTGTGCACCGGGGTACGAATAGCATTCATTTCTAATTGCACCGGGGTACGAATAGCATTCATTTCTAATTGCACCGGGGTACGAATAGCATACACTGCTAATTGTACCAGGGGTGCAAATAGCACTTCTAATTGCACCAGGGTACGAATAGCATACATTGCTAATTGTACCAGGGGTGCAAATAGCTTCACCCAACTTTAAAACATGCAATCTGCGTATGTGTCATGTTGTACCTAGCAGGCCATGAACAGAAGGGGACAGGAGGTGGCTGTCCAGAGTGTAGAAACCCAAGTAGTCCCGGTGGTATGGGTGCTTCACCCACACTTTGTGTAGCAGGACAACAAACTTGACAGAATCCTTCAGAGTTACTGTTAGGCTGCGATCCTTGGTCAAGAGAAGATCCACACTGGTGAAGAAACAGGGGGAGAGAGATGACAATTATTCATCCTGAACTGGATTTTATATTTCATATTACCCATGTAGAGAGATAGTTCTCTGGGGTCCTTACTTGAGTCCTTTGACAGAAGCTGTATCAGACCACAGCAGTTTGACCCATTTTCCGTCCTGGAGCACAGAGATGTCCTGAGTGCTCACCTCAAGCCTCACCCCCAGAGTCTGGTGGATGATGCCAAAACGCCAAAAGTAGGTTTTCATTTTACCATTAGGGGCAATCTTTTTGTCTCCGATGATCTGGCCATTGACTAAAATACCTAATGAAACAACAAGGGATTCAGTCACTGGCTGATTAACTGCATGGTATGATATACTGGCACATATATTAGAAGTGTCCAAAATCTTGGTCTACAAGGAGTATACATGTGTAGTAAAAAGTCAAGGGGTAAGAAAGTCATGATGATAATCGGGACTCAGGGCTGACCTTGTTCTGGGTCTCTGACCAGGTTGAAAATGGTTCCTGGTATGCCGTTGATATTGAAGCACAGTGCATCGTCTCTTTCAGGGAGCTCTATCATGAAATGAGGATCTCCATCCACTGTGGGTGACACCAAAGTATGACAGTAATAAACAAAGTGGATATGATTTTGCTTTTGGTATAGTGTTGGTTCAACATGCTAAAGACAACATGTTGACATGACTAAGAGTCTACAGCAATGTTAGAAGCTCTCTGAAGCTGTACCTTTGCACAGCGGTGCTCTTTGAGCTAAACGCTAACGGCCGCATGCTAACATGGTCACAATGACAATGCTAACATGCTGATGTTAAGTAAGTGTAATGTTTTTCATGTTTACCATTTTAGTTTAGGGTGTTAGCATGCTAACATTTGCTAAAAGCTGCTATACACTAAATATAGCTGGAGATGATGTGAAGGGATGTCATTAGTTTTGCAGATATTTGGTCATAAATGAAAGGACCATGAGTGTGTGCCAATCTATCTAGTATATGTTGATATAGTAGTTGAGATATTTCAATACAAAGGTAAAGATTTTGACCTAGAGTTGAGTTTGAGTTGAGTTTTATTCACAATACCACTTCAAACATTACAATAATACAGTTGGGGAATAAAATCAATTGGGTAAAGTGAATGGGTCCCCCAAGGAAGCTAGGAAAGCTTATATGTGGGGGCCCATGGTTCAGGAAAGGGTAGTGGTACAGACAATGGTATACACAGTTACCACCTGTAACCAGATGATGATGAGTAAATGCATGCAAAGAGCGCACAGGTTAATAGGAAATGATTTGGCTTACAAATAGAGTTATGATCATTGACATGGACATACTGTTCCCTCTCGTATAGATAACTTATGAACCATTCAAGTGCTAGACTTCTGATACCATAGTGATGCAATTTGTGCAATAAAATATCAAGGTCAATGGTATCAAAGTCTTTTGATAGGTCCAAGAAAATACCAACACCACATTTTCCCTCTTCAATGTAGTCATTCATTTGTTCTGCCATACAGGTTGTGCTCTTTTTTCTAAAACCGTATTGAGAGGGAACAAGAATATCTAGTTTATCAAGATAGCCACTGAGTCTATTGTATACTACTTTCTCCATTACTTTAGAGAAAGTGGGTAGAATTGATATGGGCCGGTAATTTCCCATATCATTTCTGTCGCCCGATTTAAAAATTGGGATTATTTTAGCAATTTTTGTCATTTTAGGTACAGTGCCAGTAAGTAAAGAAAGGTTGATGCAATGAGCCAGTGGCTCTACAATGACATTTGCAATGGCTTTCATGATCTTACTACATATTCCATCTACACCAGCGGTGTACGAGCTCCTCAAGTCCAAAATGATCTTGAGATGTTCAGTACCACCTGTTGGTATCATGAAAAATTAATGAATGTAGCTACCAGAAAGAAAACGCTTGAAGGCGACACCCTGGAGTCGATTTACACCTATTGAGGCGAAATGATTATTAAAACTCTGTGCAAAATCAGCTTTGCCATCACCAAGGTCAGGAAGAGCAGTAGGTTTATGTCTCCTGTTGAGGACTTCATTTAATACATTCCATGACCTCATGCAGTCCCCCTGTGAAGCTTGTAAGAGTTCTGTGTAATGACTTCTTTTGCACTTTCTTATGATCTGCGTTAGTTTATTTTTATAGGAAATATATTTCTCTTTATTTAAGCTAGAAGGATTTTTCATGTAGGATTTGTAAAGTCTACTTTTATATATAATAGACTTTAAAATTCCCTTTGTAATTCAAGGGTTCTGGAGGGTAGTGCTGCATCTCAGGGACTTTGTCCTTGACAGAGTCTTGAATGATCTTTATCAGACTGTTATATGCAGCATCAGGAGTCCCGCTGTCATAGACAGAGTCCCACGACTTGGCCTGTAAATTAACAATTAGGTGCTGTAAGGTTCTCTCGTTGAGGATTTCAGATTTAATTTTAGAGAGTGGAGGAGAGAACGATTTGCCAGAGCCAAAAAATATTGCAATTGGAAAATGGTCTGTGATGTCAGACTGCACGACTCCCGTCTCCAGCTTGGTATTTTGAATATTAGTAATGATATTGTCAATAATCATTTTGGATGTCTGTGTAACTCTAGTAAATCTATTAATGGTGGGGAAGAAAGAGGAGTACAATGTGTTCATAAAGTCACATTTTGCCCCATCGTCCTTGGAAATATCAATGTTGTAGTCATCAAGGAGTATACAGTCTTTTTTTTTAAATCTTATTCAGTTTATGTAATAGATCTAACAGTTTACAGCAAAATGTGTCAACAGCAGAGTCTGGCGGGCGATAGAGTACACCGACAATAAATGTTTTGTCATTATTGTTAATCTCAATGAATGAAGACTGTGGTCATCCTCTAAATAAAGATCACAGTTTTTTTACTTGGAAACTGTTCTTAACATAGAGGCAGACCCCTCCACCTGTTATATTTGGTCTGTTCTTAATGTGTAGATTGTACCCATTGCGGTTAAGTAAATCGGCATATGAAAAATCACTGAGCCAGGTTTCACTACACCCAATAACATCAACATGACAGCTTGAGTTAGACAGTAAGAAGGCTAAATCAGAATGATGTTTTTTTAGGCTTCTGATGTTTAGATGTAACAGTGAATAATTATATACAGGGCATGAAATTAACACCCGCCCACCCGCCAAATGCGGATGAATTTTGCAATTGGCGGGTAACACTGTCAATCTACCTGCCACATTGGCAGGTAGCCAATGAGAATTGAGTGATTCAGACGCGCAACTATTGGTAAGCAGGGTACGCGGTTGCTTACGGGCCCAGACCAATCAGGGGCCTGCATCACTGGAAGACATTGATTGACAGCCGGGGCCCCCTATCGCATTTGCATTACTCGCGACAATCCCAGCAGTCCCACGTGCAGCCACTGACCAAGCGGTAGTGAGAACGGGTCAAATTCATTTCCTTGTTTCTGATAACGAAGACAAGACGTGTGTGACTCGAACATTTCACATTTACCAACAAAACGTACAGCGACAGACCGTGCAGAACATTCAGACTGTCCTGCCAACCGGTAGACATTTTAACATCAATGTACGCTGTAGCGATGTTTCACTCTGAAAGCTGCTGCCGTTTCAATCCTGTCCTGGGCTGTTGCTCTATTTCCCCCGCGACGCGCGCACACACACACACACACACACATGGACACACGGACACAATCACACGGTGAATGCAGGAAAAAACGGAGATGAGACGTACATAATAATCTAAATTGAGGACAGCTGCGCTCATTATTGTAAGTGCAATAAGTTAAAGTCCAATAAGTAGCTACTCAAACCGTATGAATGTGTGTCCCAGACCAGGATAGAAAATTAACTAACGATGTAAAGATCAACAAGCCACTGACACATAGGCCTAGCTGTATGTTCAAATTTGATTAGTTCAATAAAGTATTATGTTTTGCCTTAATACACAGGCTACGATGAATAGGACAGGATAGGATCAGAGAGACACAGTAATTCCTGTTTTTCACCTTTATGAGGCAAAAAAAAATCTGGCTGGTAAAAAGTCATTGTGGCGGGTGGATTTTTAAATCCACCCGCCACAGTGGCTGGTGGTCAAAAAAGTTAACTTCATGCCCTGATTATATATATATCGTTTAATGGTTTTAAGTTATCAGGGTCAAATACATTACAAGGAATATTGCCACCCATATCAGTGCAGTACTGAGAATCTCCAACGATGTTGAAATCATCAAAACCCATAATATAAACAGTACAGATTGATCATGGAGTTTTCTGGGATTACATTAAGACATTGACACAGCGGTAGCCGCAAGCACCCTCGGAACAACCAAACACACGCACATACACACATCACACACAAAGAAGTATTCTGGTACCATTGTGTAAGCAATTTGTACCATGCCGCAGTCATCGCCGCCGGCTTGCAAAAATGTAGCCTCTTGAAAATGAAAAGAAAAAAGAAAAATGTCTCTCACCTCTACGCCCTCCCGCCTGGAAAAAAGGTTCAAGCCTCCCGTCAAGGGGAGCAGGCTATTGGAAACATTAAGTCATGATAGAGAGACTGTCTCCCGTAATCAGCAAAAGTAGCCACCAAAGTCATGAGAACTCATCCTCTGAGGACCATTAATGTATGTATAAAAGTTTTTGGCAATGTATCTAATAGTTGTCAGGATGGACTGACAGACCAACTGACCAAAAGACAGACATTGCCATCACCTGAGCCATGCAGCTACCATAGCTAAAAATGTACTTACCAAAATGTGTGGGTTGTGCTGGTGGCTGGTAAGCATAAGAAGGGGCTGTATATCGATGTGCTAGATACAGGAACAATAACATTCAAGTTAAAAACAATACAGTGAATTGATCTAATCCCAGAAGTCTTTTTATGCTTTACGGTAAAAAGTGTCTTACACACTCTTTCTGCTTGTTGCCTTTGCTCTGTCAAAAAACAGATGGACAAAACGATTAGTATATTCCACAGTTTAAACTGGAGCACCACCCTCTGCTGGTATAGTTGAGTAATATTTATGAAAACAAAATTATAATAATAACATGAATCTAACAGACAGTGCTGCTTGTCAATGTATTACAGTAAGGTTTTTCTTTTTTAGAGAAAAAAGATTGACAGCAGATGTGTTCAGGAAAGCCTGCCCAGTATCACTTTTCAAACCCTCTCTTTCCTCCCTTACCCTCAGTCAGTTTGTCAGCAATGAGAGGGCTGTCTGGTCCGTCCTCAGTTTCAGGCTTGGTGACCACCATGGAGGTGAGCGGGGTGACAAAGCTGTAATGCAGAGACATTTCCAGTGCCTTGGCTGTGGCATTGGCTTTCTCGTCTTCTGCACCCTTCTTGCTGCAAAAGGAAAATATACTGAAGTTGCCACATATGATACTGGCTTTCAGGAAATCACCATGCAATCTATAAATTAATATTACAAGATATATCATGGGCTCTCATAAGATGGCCATTAGCCAAAGAGTATAATTAACAACTATTTTAAAGGTACAATATGTAACATTTCTGCATTGAAATGTCTAAAAATGACTATACCTACCTATGTTATATATTTTGTTGAGTGGTGTACTTATACTATCCTAAATGTATCCAACAATGTTCAAACCCAGAAAAATCAGTTATTTTATTTTAATGACACAGGACGTTTCATTTACTCGCCTGTCAGTGGCATCATAAAACCTTTGACCCCTCTAGTTACTATAACTTCGTCAAAACACGAGAAACCAGCTTGCTTTCTGACACACAGCATCATTTTGTCATTGATTACATGCCACTTGCAACACGGTAATACAGCAGAGACCTTATTTATTGATACATTTCAATATTGATCGATCCAGCTTAACATTATGTGCTACGTTGACACGTAGCTCATGCTAATGCTTGATGGGGGACATTCAACACGCTCATGAAGTTATTTTAAGTTATTGTTTTGATCAAGGTAAAGTTAACGTTAAACAGCACTGGGCTAACCCACGATTACGTTTGCCAGCTAACATTAACGTTAGCTGTATAGATAGAAGACAAATCTAATGCTAATTTAGCCAGCTATCCCACCCTGGTTTTTCTGCCTCACTCCCCGCTGCTATCGGACTTTAGTCAGGATGAGAGCAGACAACAGCCCCGGGGACACAACACATCCATTGTTAGCCAGCAGCCTGCCACTATTATAACTTACAGCAATCCGAACCTAGCCAGCACAAACTCCAGCGCCGGGTGATAATGATGCTAACAGCAGTAACATTAACAGAAAGTTTTAGGTTTCGTCTGTGAAACAGACCATATTGGAATGACATGAATAAACATAAGGTGAATAAAACTGTAATGGAAAAACCCATCCATGAACAGATTATATTTTAATCGGCAATTGTGTTGAAGAAAACTACAACTCCCATAATGCCACTTTGCAACGTCATCAAAAGGTCTGTGTTTACATCCATTGTTTTGATTGAGAGACCCCTAGAGGCAGAAAATTACATATTGTACGTTTAATGAGACTAATGGGAAATAAAGATTTCCAAGCTAAAGCAATTCAGGTCTCAGCTTGAGTGAAATGACTCAAACAGACCTGTTCTCCAGTAGCTGCTGGATGGTGAGGTAGGCCCACAGACGCTCTGTGAAATCCCCGAAGATGTACTCCTCATTTGGGTATATCTCGTCCCAATCCACAGCAGTGGCCTGGCCCTGCACCTTGAAGTCCTCCTCAAACTATGACAAAAATAAAAATGATTTCTAAGAAAAACAGTAATAAACACGTCTTCTCTCCACCTCAGCATTGTATCTAAATTTATGCCATTTCCTTGTCCTTACCCCCTGTCCGAACACTTCCACCATGAAGTTGTCCAGGTCATTGTTCATCACCCGACCGGCCACCACAATCTCTGAGCCTTTAAAAAATTGGCTGTAGTGATTGGTAGTCAAGGAGTCCACTGCATTGTCAGGATAACGCAGGTCCACTTCTGAAAGCAGAGTGCTGGCCACCTCCTCATAGAAACCCTGGAATAAATGCATCCCACATGTTATTACATCTATTTGTCCATAACATGCTACAGTATATATAGTTATTATGTTTTAAAAAAAAAAATAGTGATTGCATACAGTAATTGTGGAAGACTGTGTCATAGCTGGTATTATTTACATTTAACTTCACAGAAATCTAAGTATTAGCTCAAAAATATATTCCACCTGAAGTTGAATAACTGCATCTGAACCCTCAAAGATTCTGCGGGCCACTCCCTTGTTTTGTTTGCTCATCACATCCAGGAAGGAATAATCCACATCATTTCCGAATCCAAGACAGAACAGAGACATGTTTCCTCCAATAGCAGAATGAATATTCTCCTGAATCTTAGGGAGGCGACTCTCTCCTTCAAAGACACAACATGCAGAAATTGAATGCTAAATAAAAAGTTTATGAATGAAATGTGCAGTATATCCTACAGTATGTACACATTACGCATGCTTACCACTATTTGGCATTCCATCAGTCAGTAAAATAATCATATCGATGCTCCTCTCTGGGAGTTTCTTCTCTTGCCTATCTTTCACCAGCATGTTGACACCTTTCATCACTGCAGCATTGATATCGGTTGCTAGAAGGAAAACACACAACACATTGTAAAATGTATAGTCTATTGTAGACAGCGTATTTCTATCATTTAGGGAGTTAAGATGACACTTGCTTCCCCTGTCTTGTATCAGTCTGACATAGTCCATTCCTGCAGCCACATTTTCCTTGGTTGCTTTGGTAAGTGATGTTCTCCAAAAATCAACACTGCTATCAAACGGGATAAGGGCAAAGTGGTCTTCCTCGCTGAGGTCTTTTAGGATGGCCAGCAATGCCTCCTGTGTCTAAGAGTTACAAGGTCAGAGGTCAAAATGTGTGCATGTGGGCAATCAATAAATTAGAAACACATTAACAGTCTCTCACCTGTTCCATCTTTCTTCCATTCATTGATCCGCTCCTGTCAATCACAAACACTACATTCTTTGGCACAGTGGGCAAGTCAGGGGGAGCAAAGAAGTGCACAAAGTATCCGTTCACAATCTAAAGGGAAGCCAATCAATAAAGAGCAGTAATATACACGAAAAAATGACAAGGCAACATGAAAATTGCAAGAAAATGTAGTTGACTGTCACGGGACGACCATCCCCTGCACAGTACCTTCTTAAACAGTAGCAGAAGCAATTTGCTTCTATTGCCAACATGCTCCACTGAAAAGTTTAGAACGTCTTCTGTTCCTGCAGCAGTTAGACTTTTTACTATTTCACTATTTATTTATTCGTCCATTGCATGCTGAAATTTCTTATCTTGTAATTGTCTGAATACTGTTTACATGGTTGTACATTGGCACATTTACACTTTTTTGTTTTTATGATCTTGTTTATAGATCAAACTTTTGATTGCATACTTGGCTTTTAATATTCCCCTTGCTGCTACTGAATTATGTATTTCTTGTCAATGGCTCTGCCTGGTGTTATCTTTTGTGTAAATAACTTATTGTGTACATTGTGTCACAATGTTTTTGTCAGCATGCTGTGTATGTCTTTGTCAATGATAGAAAACCAGGTTTCCCTTTGAGGATTGATAAAGTTTATCCTATTCTATTCATGTTGTTGGGCAATCTAATTAATCAATTTTATTTTACAACGCAGCCTCCAGACAAAGAACATTACAGGGAATTTGTATAGTTTGACATGTGAAGCCTAATTTAATTGTACATTCAGCAGATACTAGTCTCGCATTGCCAGACCAATCTTAAGCACATACTAAGTACAGTATGTGTTGAAAGCTGACCTGAATGTCTCCGAGGCTCTTTGCTCGGTTCACATCATACTTGATGATAAAATCTCCGTCAATGAGTGTTCCATCACAACCTGGACACTTCCTCTGCTGCTCCATCGTTGGCGAGAAAGAGATGTGTGCCTGACAATGGAATACAATATGAATGGTTTAGCTTACTCCTAATTCTTGGGTCAGTCATTTATTAAATGTGAATAAAAGGAAGTGAGACCAAGATCATTTAGAAGAATTGGAAACAACTTCTGACAAGGCCTGTTGTATTGTGTACCTTGTTGCCTGTGACACGTTTCTCCACCAGGGGGAGCAGCTCATTGGAGAAGAAGGTTGCATTGGCATCCACATAAGAAATGCCCTGAGGCTCATAGATGTTTGTCACAATCTGTTTTCACACACACGCACGCACGCACGCACGCACGCACGCACACACATATCATTTGTAAGGTAAACCACTCATTTAGATCATCTGAAATCACATGTGAGACAGGATTTGAACATGAACCTGAAACTCCTGGACAGGTTGCTTGGGTTTAACTCGAATCAGAATCTCATACTGGCCCAGTTTCCTCTGAAGGAGCTCCTCGTAGGTCAGAATGAATGTCACGTTACTTTCAGCTGCGATGTTGACAGACACTGAAAACTTCTCCATTTTTCTTCCAGAAGCCCTGTAATGAAACACAGATCATCGACAGTCTCTATGTTAAAACTATACATTTAGGATATTTACAAATCCATAAAAATGTAGATACAGTAGCATATAGAAGCATGTTGTTTTGAACATGTATTTTAAACTGTGTTTATGTATTATTCATCTTGACTGACTCACTTGACCAGTCCAGCAGTCTGTCCAGAGGAAACAGCCTTCTCATATTGTTTCTTGGCTTTCTCTTTCTCCTTCACCTCCCCAACATACATCTGACCATCAATTTCCCTGCGAGGCACAAAGATGGAGAATGACATGATGCAACTTAAGGAAGGTAAAGTAACTGCATCAGTAAGAAAAATCTTCTTTAGAGCACGGCTGGTAAAAGAAGCATGGATAAATACTGTCACACGCAAATTGTCATAATGCAAGTAGGTATGCGGACAGAGTGGAAATCAGAATGGAGGGAGCCTAACATGCTGAAGTTAGTGATGAAGGCGGTCTTGGGCAGCTCCATTTCAAAGAAGATTTCCTGGGAGAAGTTTGCTTTGTTCAGAGCCTTGGAGGTCATGATGGTGTGGGCGAAACGAGAAGTCACAGTGCAGTCCACTTTCACACTGTACACCTCCACCTGGGACAGAAAGAGAGGGAGGATAAGATAAAAAGATTGAAACACAATAAATAGTGAATATGGAAAGCCTACAAAGCAAGCACTTCACATATAGCATTGGTATTCAGTGAAACTGTATTATTTCCTATTTTTATGTTGTTTCAAACCGAATGTTGTTTTGCAGCTGAGTCCAGTCCCAAGGCATTTTGCCCCGATTGGTGCCAATAACAGCTTGAAATTGTTTAAAAAGACATTATGTCACTGATTCCACCCTGGGAGTGTTGTGTGAGACATATTGGGTGAGGCAACCTGGGTGCTGTATGCTCGAAGCAGGGAAAGTGTGGACAAGAAAACTTCTTTTCATTCGGTTTAGTTATTCTCAGTCATGTTATTTTTTATTAGTCTTCTGTTGTAGGAGACCTTTTATTTTATTTGCTGGTTCCACAGCCTGCCAGTAAAGGACAGAAATGGTGATTACTGTACTAGAGTGTTTCCTTTCTTCTCCTATATCTATTGTGTTTCATTGCCCTTACAGAATACATACAGTTTTATTGAATTGAATATTTCCCATCATCATTATCATTAATTGAGATACAAACAGATTATTTTCTTACCGTGGCCTCATTTGTACTTCTTTTCTGTAATACAAACACATAAAGAAAAGGAGATTTGGAATTTTGGACAAATTTAAGACAATTTCAACTGCCACTGTTTTATAGCTTAAAATATTAACTATCAATGTACAAAATAGCCATATGCATTTTATTTATAAGAATTATAATGTATAAGCAAAAAGATGCAACTTTAGCACATTTTCACCATAATATGAAAGGACTGTCTGTTGGTACCTGCAGTGATTTGGCAGCTCTTCTTGTTTCCTGAAATACAAATACAGCAGAGTGAACTAACATGGTGCCAAGATATTCGAAGAAAAACACTGGCATAACATGATTTACATTCAGTGTCACATATAAACATTCAAAGAGTAGGAAATAGCAAACTAGTTCCGAAGGAGTGCAGTTTGTTATGTAGAAGAAAACAGACTAGGAGCTAAATCAGGAACCACCAGATAAAATGAATATCTGTATAATGTCATTTCAAATTGTGATCAGAGTACAAAAAGGTCATTGTGTGAAGTTACCTGCATAGCTTCATGGTCACCGGAGATGACCAGAGTGCCCCGGGCCAGGCCGGGCAGCCAGAGGCAGGCGCTGGCCCACAGCAGCAGCAGTCCAACACCCTGCCGTCCAGACATGACCAAACTTCTACTGAACAGCGACTGACTTCACTGCTGAGAAAAAAGCTCTCTGGCCAGGGGGAGGAACACAAACTGTGTGTGTGTGTGTGTGTGTGTGTGTGTGTGTGTGTGTGTGTGTGTGTGTGCGTGTGTGTGTGTGTGTGTGTGTGTGTGTGTGTGTGAAGTCCAGTGAAGTTGCACTTTGCACACTTATGGATTTTTCTTGTCCTTGTTCAGGGCCATCCCTCCAAAGCATCAGGCTGAGGCTGATTGATGAAGCACAGTCAACATGATAACAAAAACTGTTGTGTGTGCTCTCAAGTAAAATAAAATCTCCTTTCAGAATGCAATAAATGAAAGCATCGCAGAGTGGAAAACCAAAATTGCAGAGAAGACTCAGAAACTGGTATGTGACTGACATAAACCTTATAGCCTTTGTGAACAATATTATGTGTTACTTTGATCTTACGT